>ML815383.1:304905-315095 GCA_009831015.1 Picea engelmannii
ACAAGCAACTAAGACACCCTCTGTGTCGTGGGACCTCCAATCCATCATCTCTAAACATCAAGTGGTTTTTTCCACTCCCCAGGGACTCCCTCCTTCCCATGGTGTTCATGATCATTCCATTCCCCTTGTGCCAGGAAGCCTTCCTCCCAATATATGTCCTATCATCACCCCTTTTCCCAAAAAAATGAAATTGAGAAAATGGTTCAATGATTTCTCAACGCAGTTGTTATCCCCTCTAGTACAATCCCCTACTCTTCTCATGTGGTCATGGTCCTTAAGAAAGAAGGTTCTTGGTGCATGTGTCCTGGATTTTGCACTCTCAAGAAACTCACCATTAAAGACAAATTTTCCATTCATGTCATTGATGACCTCTTGGATGAATTTAGTGGCACCCAGTTCTTTACTAAACTTAATCTTCATTCTGGCTGCCACCAGATCTGTATGAAAGAGGCTGACATTCCTAAGACTTCCTTTAGAACTCATGAGGACCATTATGAGTTTTTGGTCATGGCCTTTGTCTTGTGTAATGCTCCCTCCACTTTCCAAAGCCTCATGAATCATGTCTTCCTTCCTTTTCTCCGTCATTTTGTATTAGTTTTCTTTGATGATATCCTCATCTATAGAAAAACCTGGACAAACCATCTTGCTCATATGGATCGAGTTCTCCATCTACTCTCTCAAAAACAATCCGAATGTGCTTTTGGCGCCTCGGAAGTCGAGTACTTGGGTCATCTTATTGGAAAGTTCAGCGTCAGGGTGGATCCTAAAAATATTGAAGCTATACAAGAATGGCCTCACCCAAAGACTCTCAAAATCTTGCATGGATTTCTAGGATTAACGGGTTATTATCGCAAGTTTGTTAAGAATTATGGAAAGATTGCGGCACCTCTCTTTGCACTCCTTAAAAAGAATTATTTCACTTGGACTCCAGCAATTTCTCTGATCCGAATTTATGTAGGAACACAATGAAATACAAAAATACACATAAACCCAGATATGCAGCGGAAGTAAAACTTCATTTCATTAACAACAAATGACTGAAATATGCTTACAGACAGAATGGAAATAAAATAGCTAGGGCGTTGGTAGCTTATCTCTGAGAAGAGATGTGGCAGCTACTGGCCTATGAACTTTGTGTTACAATGGGGCTCGAAGGCCTATATATTATTGAGAAACAATGGAAAACCCTAAACATCCAAAAACCTAACCCTAGGAGATGAAACGCCAGAATATGGGCCTCATTGGGGTAAATTGGTACATCAATTTCCTAGGGTCGTAACTTTGGCATACTATCTTTGTTTGACGCACATAATACATCGTTAGAAAGATCTATATGCAGACTACACTGCTGACTACGAATATCGAGTTCGGAACGGACTCATATTCACATTCCGGAATGGACTCATATTTGTTGGAGCATTCATGCCCAAAAAATGTCGTTTAGGGCCTCAAAACGGCTCTGGAAGTTCAGGACCCAAAAAACTGCTAAAAATAGTAAATTGTGCTACAATTAAGGAAACTGAAAAACCGAAACAAACAATGGTGTGGGTCCAAGTGGAATAGGTAGGTGGCCACCAATATCCACCTGAATCATTCTTCCCCCCTTAGGAAGTAATGGTCCCCATTGCGTTGAGTTCCTCCATGAGATGAGGAAACTTCTGTTGAACTTGGTCCCTGGTGAACCACTTGCCCTGGTGAAGGAGTTGGCCTGCTTTGACAACTCGATATAGATGGATCCTTTGTTGGCGGTTGTTCTTGATCTGTGTGTCCATAATCCGATCAGTTGTGGCTTGTTCCATGCAAACTGGGTTTAACTTTGTTGGTGTGAGTTGTTCTGCCATGTTGGATGTGTCCAGTAGAGGTGGAAAGTAGGGCCGAAGGCGATCGACATTGAACATTGGGTGCAGACCAAGGAATGGTGGAATACTGAGCTCAAAGGCATTGTCCCCTACAGCCTTGGTGATGGTGTATGGCCCATATCAGAGTGGTCRAATCTTGYRGTAGGGTCTAGCGAGGCGCTCCTTTTGCAAATGTAGCCACACTTTGTYGCCCACCTGGAAGTTGTGTGGCACCCGATATTGATCATATCGCTGCTTGTACTTAGCATTGGCTCTGTCCAAGATGTCATGAACCTGTTAGCGGATGTGTTGAATGCGCTCAATGAAGTTGTTTGCCTTGTCAGTCTCAAACTRGACATGGGTTGAATCTTCCTGAGTAGCCACAAATGGCATGGCTATGTCAATGGGACATAGTGGTTGGAATCCCAAGGCCACCTAAAAGGGGTTGTGGTTGGTTGAGCTATGGAGAGCCCGATTGTAGTTGTGTTGTACATAGGGGAGGCTCTCATCCCATGTGYGTGGATGCTTTGAKTTGTACATGCTTAGAATGTGTACAATCATCCGGTTGACAACCTCTATCTGGCCATCAGTTTGTGGATGGAAAGTTGTGGACTTGGTGAGCTTGGTGTCCARCATTGACCAGAGGCTGGACCAAAATGTATTGAGGAACCTGTTGTCCTGATCTGAGATGATATACTGTGGGATCCCAAAGTGTACCCACACTCTCTCAAAGAAGAGTTTAGCAGTGGCTTCTKYTGTGATATTCTTCTTCCAGGCCATCATAATGGACATCTTCAAGAATCTGTCGACGRCCACAAAAACACAGTCATTKCCATGCTTAGTAGAAGGAATGCCCGACATGTAATCCATGGAGATGGATTCCCAAGGTCGACAGGGGGTGGGCAGCGGAGTATAGAGGCCTTKCTTATTGACAATCGGTTTGGMAATGGCGCAAGCAGTGGAGGACTTGACGTACTTCCCGACATCYTGTCGAAGGTTCAACCAATAGAAATACTTTTGTAGTACTATCAYGGTGTTCTCGACCCTGAAATGCCCAGTGACCCRACTGTAGTGCGCCTCCMAAATCATCTTGGCATGCTCGCTTGAAGGAGAACAAAGATGTCTGAGGTGACATAGCAGGGCATCCTGGAGGTGAAAATTAGGAACTTRCTTACCCTCCAAGAGCGTATTGTATGTGTGGCCAAATTCTGGATYACTTTTGTAGAGAAGCGACCAATTGGAAATCTCGTGCCCACAAGAGTTGAGCAYTGTGGTTAGCGCCAGGATAGGGGGTCAGCTRAGGCAGTCTCCAACATTATTGGTGCTTCCTTTCTTGTACTTAATGTTCAAATGAAACTATTGCAGGTATGTGGACCACTTCTGATGGAAATCGTTCTGCAACTTCCCTTGTGTMTGTATGAACTGCAAGGTTCGGTGGTCTATGTGGATGATTGTTTCCTTTCCCAAAATGTAATGCTTCCATTGTCGGCAAGCCTGCACAATGGAATACATCTCCTTGTCATAAGTGGGATACTTCCGRAGTGTCAGAAAGTGTCTCACTGTGATATGCCACTGGATGCCCCTGTTGAGTAAGGACTGTACCAATAGCATAGTCGRAGGCATCTGTCTCGATCTCAAATGGTTGTTGTAAGTCTGGTAATGTGAGCACTTGTTCAGAGCATAGAYGATGCTTCAAATCGTCAAGCACCTTCTGTTGAGATTCAAACCAAAAGAATTTTTCTTTCGCTCCTCCCTTGGTGACTTGACTCAAGGGCCAAGTGATATGAGAGAATCCCAACACAAACCTGCGGTAGAAATTGGCAAGACMCAAAAAGATGCGGAGCTCTGTTAGGGTGGTTGGGGACRGCCAATCCCGAATGACTTGGATMTTGGMTAGATCCACATGCACCCCCCGCTCATCAATAATGTATCCCAGATAYTGAACCTGGGTCATGCCAAAAGTGCACTTCTCCAAATTGSCACACAACTTGTGTTGCYGCAGTGTTTGGAGGACTTRTCGGATGTGGTGGAGGTGCTCTTCCCACGTCTAGCTGAAGATCAGAATGTCATCCAAGTACACCACTACAAATGAKTTGGTGAATGGTTGCAAGATGTTGTCCATTAGTCTCATGAAGGTTGCAGGGGCATTCGTCAACCTGAAAGGCATGACCAACCATTCGAAAAGGCCCTCCTTGGATTTGAAGGCAGTCTTCCAYACATCAGAGGGTTCGATTGGTACCTRTTGATACCCAGACTTCAAGTCGATCTTGCTAAAATATTTTKCCCCCTTGATTTGGTCCGAAAGGTCATCAATCTGYGGGATCGGGTACCTATTCCRGACAGTGATCTTGTTCAGTTCCCGATAKTCAATGCAGAGTCTCCAAGTCCCATCCTTCTTCTGCACCAGCACRATCGGGCTCTCATAGGGTGATGAACTTGGTCAGATGTGACMTTTCTGCAACAACTCCTGAATCTGCCTCTTGATTTCGTCATTCTCCAKAACAGAGCATCGATAGATCRGTCCATTGGGAAACGACACACCTGGGGTCAGATCGATGGGGTGCTTGAMCTGACAATATAGAGGCACCCCTGCGAGGGAGGTGAAGATGTCCTCGTACTCCTCCAYGACCTTATCCATCTATTGTCTTYGTGCAGAGGGGCCCTGTATGGAGGTCGTGGCCGCAGTCTTCTTCTTTCCCTGAGGGTGGATCATCAGGAAAACAAATATCTTGGTTTTGGCAATGAGCTTACTGCATTGTTTTGCASTAACCAAAGAGATGGTTGTAGGCGGTGCTATTTCCGATATCCTGTACAGCTTATTGCCCAAAGTAATAATAAMAACACGAGGCCTGGACTCATACACAGCATGTCACTTCCACAAGTATGGTTGGCCTAATAATACATCAGAAACATCAAGAGGAGCAATGTCACATAATACCTCATYCGTGAAGGGATTAATGATGTAGGGAAGGCGACATTGTTGGCTTACGTGAAGGTCACGTCTTTGGTGCAGCCACCCGATGGTGTATGGTTGTGGATGTGCTGAGGTCGRCAAGCCCAGTCGTTTCACGACCTCTACTAAGATGAGGTTCTTCTGGCTCTCGTTGTTGAGAATGAACTGCAACGGGGAACCCGTTACCCACATATGGGAATGGAAGAGGCACTCTGCCTCCTCTAGATCTTTTGGTTCCTTCTTCTGGATCTTTGTGGTGGAAACGGTGGCATTGGGCTCCGCATCGATATTCTGCTTCCCCTGTCATTCCCCTTGTCAGGTTCTGATTCAGATTCGGAGCCTACATCCAATTCAGAAGCCTTCAACTCGGCTACCAGTGACTGCTTGGCCCGACACTCACTTGTGTTATGAGTGGAGCTCTTATGGAACTCACACCACTTCCCCATGTCCTTTTTTGGCTTCGTGATGTTTTTCTTTGCTCGTGACTTTGGCGGGTTGTCCTAGGCCACCCCGCCTTGGCGGGTTGTCCTAGGCCACCCCGCCTTGGCTTGGTCCTTTGTTCAGTGGTTTGGGGGTACCTTTCCCTTGCTTCTAATTCACAGACCCAAAGTCTCGCTTCTTATGTTTGAACTTCTACTCAATCTTGGCAGCATACCGGTATGTCACACCAAGCGAGGAGATGTTGAGGAACTCCATTTCTTCCTGAATGTATCTATGAAGACAACTACGGTACTTTAACATCAAATGTTTCTCTGACTATTTGATACCCAACTTTGTGCGTAGGGTATGGAACAGATTCGCCAGCTCATGAATATCTTGGTCTCTTTGTTGTCATAGCATAGTCCATTGTATGTATTTGTCCTCATAGCTCCCCACAGGATAATATTGTTCCTTGATGGCATCTCGAAAAGAATTCCAAGTGGGTACGACCGAGAATAGAGAGGGTTCCCTCTTTCTCTCTTGCTCCCAGTAGGTTTCCCACCAGTCCTTGACATGGGAGCCAACTTTAAGGAGTGCAAAAATAATCCTTTCTCGGTCGGAAAAGTCATGAACTGAGAAATATCCTTCTAGCAAATTCAACCATCTATCAATGCCATCTGCATCTATTTGGCCCTCAAATATGGGAATGTCAAAGTTTACTTGTACCTTAAAAGGAGTGTCCCCTCCAGAGTGGTTGTTGGATGTAGATGCACTCCCAGTGGGCAGTCGTTGAAGGATCTAGGCAAAGTTGTCCATCATCGCGTTCCTTTGTTTCTCGAGGGCCTCCTCGAACAATAATTTGATAGGATCTCCTGCTCCCTCACCTTTCTTTTCTTCCCCCATGGGCGACCGTCGGGGTTTGTGAGGCTGATCTTGCAATGGTTCAACCAGATCCAGCCCTAACTCCTTATACCTTGATCTCGTTGGGGACATGCAAAGAAGGATAGAGAAAGAGCAGACTGGTCTGATACCACTGATCCAGATTTATGCAGGAACACAATGAAATACAGAAATACACATAAACGCAAATATGCAGCGGAAGTAAAACTTCATTTCATTAACAACAAATGACTGAAATATGCTTACAGACAGAATGGAAATAAGATAGCTCGGGTGTTGGTAGCTTATCTTTGAGAAGAGATGTGGCGGTTACTGGCCTATGAACTCTATGTTACAATGAGGCTTGAAGGCCTATATATTATTGAGAAACAATGGAAAACCCTAAACATCCAAAAACCTAACACTAGGAGATGAAACGCCAGAATATGGGCCCCGTTGGGGTAAATTGGTACATCAATTTCCTAGGGTCGTAACTTTGGCATACTATCTCTGTTTGACGCACATGATACATCGTTAGAAAGATCTATCCAAGGACTACACTGTTGATAGTGAATATTGACTCTAGAACATACTCATATTCGTCGGAGCATTCATGCCCAAAAAACGTCGTTTAGGGCCTCAAAACGGCTCCGGAAGTTCAGGACCCGAAAAACTGCTAAAAATAGTAAATTGTGCTACAATTAAGGAAATTGAAAAACCAAAAGAAACAATGGTGTGGGTCCAAGTGGAATAGGCAGGTGGCCACCAATATCCACCTGGATCATGCTCAGGCTTTTCAAACCTTGAAGATGTCCATGTGCACCACTCCAGTCTTGGCCCTTCCTGATTTCACAAAGACCTTTGTCCTAGAATCTGATGCTTCAGGGAAAGGAATTGGCGATGTCCTTTTGCAAGAGGGTTGGCCTTTGGCCTTTACCAACAAACAATTGTTTGAGCGAAATTTCGGCAAACCAATCTATGAAAAGGAAATGTTGGTTATTCTGCATGTCGTTGATCTTTGGCGCCCTTATCTATTGGGGCAATGCTTCCAAATTAAGACAGATCATCAAAGCCTCAATTATTTTATGGAACAACGCATTTCCTCACCAGAGCAACAAAAATGGGTGACTAAACTCTTTGGATATGATTATGAGATAATATACAAGAAAGGCAAAGACAATGTGGTTGCGGATGCACTTTCCCAAAAATATGATGATGAAGGGTCCATTTTTCCTCTCTCCTTCATTGTACTAGATTGGCTCCAAGTTGTTCGTCAAGAATGGCTACATGATCCCAAAAGTTCGCATCTGATACAACAATTGTAGTCCAATTCTCCAGTTTCCCCAGGGTACTCTTGGCTCCATGATGAGCTTCGATACAAAGGTTGTTTTTATTTAAGTAAACATTCAAAACTTAAATTCACGGTACTTTCTGAGCTTCATGCTACACCCACAGCTGGGCACTTCAGGTTTACCAAAACCTATGACAAGGTCAAACGTTCTTTTTTCTGGGATGGTATGAAATAGGACGTTTGTAATTTTGTGGCTGAATGTGATGTGTGTCAATGCAAGAAGGGTGAAACATTCAAATCTCTTGGCACACAAACCGCTTCTGATTCCACCTTCTATTTGGCAGGATATCTCTATGGATTTTATTGTTGGCTTACCTAAATCGGGCAATAAATCAGTCATCATGGTGGTAGTTGATCGTCTTTCCAAGTATGCTCATTTAAGTGCTCTTCAACACCCATTTACAACATCCACTGTGGCTCAACTTTTCATGGATCATGTCTTCAAGCTTCATGGCATGCCGCATTCTATTGTTTCTGATCGCGACCCAACTTTCACCAACAACTTTTGGCAAGAATTGTTCAAGCTATAAGGGACCCAATTGAATCTCAACACAGCTTATCATCCCCATACTGATGGTCAAACTGAATTTGTCAACAAGTGTTTGGAAACATATTTGAGGTGTTTTTCCTCGAAAAGGCAAAACCAGTGGGCTCAATGGTTACCATTAGCTGAATGGTGGTACAACACTTAGTACCATACAGCTACCCGCATGAATCCTTTTGAAGCGGTATATGGACAAAAGCCACCTTCAGTTCTCTCATTTTTTCTAGGTGTCTCGAAGGTCCAGGCGGTTGACCAAACGCTTACAGTTCAAGAGGCTATTCTTTGTATCCTCAAAGAGAGTTTGGTCATGGCCTAGAATCGCATGAAGCAACAAGCAAATTCTAGGACTGCAACCTTACAAGAAAAATTCCCTCAAGGTTGACCATTGTCAGAAACTAGGGCCCAAATGTTATGGTCCTTACACTGTTCTCGAGCGTGTGGGACAAGTGGCCTATCAGTTAGCTTTGTCCAGTCATTCTAAGATCCATCTTGTTTTTCATGTTTCCTTCTTAAAGAAGGTGATTGGAACTAAGTGCCAAACTCAAACCAACATTCCCGAGTTGGACAAAGAAGGCTCCATTTGGCTCCAGCCACAAGCAGTTTTGGACCAGCGTGAGCGTCATCTACATCAGTGAACCATCAAGGAAGTGTTAGTCCAGTGGAAAGATACAACTCCAGCAGATGCCACTTGGGAACCAACTACCATTCTGCAGCAATTTCCACATCTCAAGCCTTGAGGACAAGGTTGTTTTTAAGGGGGAGGACATGTTAGGGACCTAACCCCTCACGTAGGTAGAATAATGTATTCCGATGTAATAAAGGTCAATATTAATAAGGCCTAACAATAAGGAAGAATAATTCCAATGTAAGAAGACCTAATAGAAGCTTACGCTTCTCGAAGGATCTTCCCCTAGATGTTTCTTTTGATAGACATATTTATTATAAATTGGAGTCGAGGGTATGAGAAACTTTGTCTTGGATGTTATTGTAATAGAGCTCTGCTCTGCTGGAGGTTTCCCCCTCAAAGAGGCAAGTGAACATTGTCCTCAGTAATCAAAGTTCTCTTTCTGGTGTTATTATGGTATCATTTTGGCATTATGGTGGTGTTGTTCTAGTTATATTGTTCTTCATCTACCATTTCTAGCTATTTATTTATGTTCTGCATACTTTTTTATATCTAGAATAATACACAAGTCATATATTACATACTTCATACATATGTTGATCCAGGTGGATATTGGTGGTCGCCCACCTATTCCAACTGGCTCATCTTGCCAGTTTTAGTTCAACACGTTCTTCTGTAATAATTTGTAATTGTGGGTTCTACACTTCCGGGGTTGTTTGAAGCCCCACACAGCTTCCAGGTGGATATTGGTGGCCGCCCACATAATCCAACTGGCTTGTTTTGGAAGTTTTCATGCCAATACATTTTTCTATACTTCCAGGGTTGTTTTGGGACCCTAAATAGTGTTTTTTTGGCTTGTCACAGTGAAATTGTATACCGAGTCAAAGTTCGACGATGTATTGTATAGTTCTCGAAAATACCTTTCCAACAGGCTATCACGCGCCTAAAACAGAGGTTGTATGCAAAAGTTACGACCCCGGTAAGTTTAGGTACCAACTTACCCATCAGAGGCCCACATAACTTTTGGCATTTCATCTCCTAGGGTTAGGTTTTTGGATGTCTAGGGTTTTGGAATTCATGAGTAATGTTAAAAAGGTCTATGGAGCCTCATTGTAATCATTGTGCTCAAACAGATGCGTGTAGCAACCACATATCTTCTCAGAGATAGCTACCACCATTCGAGCAAGTTATTTTCAGTTCTGCAGTTTTACTGTTTCAACCTATTTTATTTATTCAATAGAAGTTATTGTTCACTGGATATTTGTTGTTGTTCTATGTATCCTTGTGTTATTGTATTCAGTTTGTTATTCATTTCACTCCGTTCAAAAATATGGATCAGTGGTGTCAGAGCGGTCTGCTATTCATTTATTTTTCTTCGTGCATGTCCCCGACAAGATCTGGGTACAAGAAGTTGGGACTCAAACCAATCGATCCTTTCCAAGATCGGTCACGCCTGTTGAAATAATGTAACTACAAAGTGTATTCTAATTATTATTGTTGTACTATTGTAAAAGACCAAATCCCCTTTTGCAGATTGGTCAAAACATAATTGTAAAAGGCAGAATAAGAAGTCTTCCCCA
>ML815384.1:0-13833 GCA_009831015.1 Picea engelmannii
AGTATGATTTTTAGTACTTGTTGTGGCTCAAGAAGTATTTCTTCGAAAAGGAAGTAAAGGAGATACATGTAACACACCGATCTGTCTTGTGTAAGCCCTTGTGATATGGTGAAAAAAATTCACTTGTTCATGTGATACTACTTATGGGACCGACTCAGTATCAAGTCAAGGATTTTCCAAGTCTTGAGATGCGGGATTTTCAAAAGTATGACCTTGAGGATTTGGAATATTATCATAAAATGAATTGTCAGTATGGATTTCCATACATTAGGCCCTCTTTCTAGCACCAATATTGTTGAGGGAGATGGATTCACAATGATCAACAATAGGGATTAACCCCAAGGAAGAGGCCCAATTAGACTCTTCCTTGTTTGAGATGGAATAATCCTTTGGGTTAGTGGTTTCGAAATCGTTTGATGGGATTTATGAGTTGGTTCAAAAGTTTCTTTCCATTTTTTTTTTTATGTATTTATGTTTTATATTATTAGTGCAAGAAATAAAACTTATCTAACGAGTTTGAAAGAATCTGTTGCATAGGAAACCTTCAGGAATAGTGAATGAAAACTATTTGTATCTTTTGAACCCCTTGGAAATAATTCTATTGAGAAATTATTACTATGAGATAATATTTAGGAAACATAAACTATTTTAATTGTAGAAATAGATGAAAATTATGATAGTAGAACACTCATAAATAATTCCTTAGTATTTTGTACATAAGATAGCAAAAAATAGAAGATAATTGATAACGCGTATAACGATTCATTGAAATAATGACTAGCAATTTAATCAAGCATACAATATAGCTTAATAGAATTGAAATCCTTACTAGACACCTATGACATTTAATCACTAGTATAATAAATCACGAAAATGAATCAATGCATAGAATCTCAACAAACAACGTTCTTTGAGTCCAAAAGAGTTTTTGAATTAGATTGAAATAATTCACCGCTACAATTCTTCTACCATCACCTTAGAGCCGAAATATACTTTCCTAGAGGACGATTATCCTATTTATAATCGAAAAGAAAATTTAAAAATAACATAAATAAAAAAATAGAAAAGATAGAAAAAGTATTGCATGCCATTTATTATTTAGAAGAATTAGGAATTCCAACGTATGCATGCTCAACATCATAATTTCTCCACTGCTCAAATAAGTCTTCAAATAAGATCATGTGAGGAAATGTGTGCTTCTCCTTAGGAAAAAATAGATTGACATTCTCTTGTTTGAACCTCCTAATGTATTTTTCTATTTTAGGCATAGTGGACTATAGTCTAGTGGCCATCCTAACTTCCCCAATTATAAACTTCTGATGGTGGCCACATTCCATTAAATATATGCTTATGATATCATCCTCCCATTTCTTGACACTCTCCTTGAATTCTTTCAACACTTCCTCAATAGGTAAAAAATATTTAGGTGGACCAAAACTAGGTAGGAGGCTCTTATACGTGGCATCCTCCACAAGGACCCACACTTTGATACATGTCGATCATTCCTCTCGAACCCGAGCTTAAGATGTGTCAGCTAATATACCCCAATACCTTATTGATTGATCAACTCCAACCAATTTTTCCTTAGTCAACATTATGATCCTAGGGTTTTCATAGCTGTGGATCCTCTGAATTTCTTTGATAAAATCTAATTGGTCTTGTAATTTAGCATGCCTACCCTTCCTTGCCAAAATTTCCGTATACAACAATGATAACTATAGGGTTTCTTTGTGTAAGTCGACCACTTTAGCTATAAAGTAACTTTTAATTCGATTATTAATATTTTTCTCCTTGAGAGCATCTTCAATGAATTTTCATATAAAATATTGGGATCCCTTGTAGTAAACCACCCAATTCCTAAGAAATGCAATCTATTTCTTCATGCTTTCAAATTCACTCTCATCATCTTTTTCCTTTTCAATGGTAGTGTGTGAAATCACCACTCTAGCAAAAACCAAATCACTAATTTTAGCTCTTTTGAGATCCAGTAAAGGTTCTTTAATAATGTATATGATAACACTATCTACATCCACTCTCCTCATTTTCCGAGTTCTCTTAACAATAGCTTACCTTATATGATTATAAGAAATTGACTCTAAATTTGAAACCTCTTTTAGGGGATTTTGAATTGGCTAATCACCCCATGATTAAACATTCTCAAGACTCCCCAGGATATAAATTTTTTCCATTGCAGGCTCTTTACCTTTTCCAGTTTCTTGCTTCATTGTCTACTCTTTTACTTTATCAGTTGATTTAGGAGAAGCCTCCTCATCCTACTTGATTTGAGGAGTAGCCAATTTCTCTTGTCATTGTCTAATTTGTTCATCTTGTATATCCTTTCTCTCAGATTCATCTTTTAATCTTATTTATTCTAGTCTTCTAGCTTCCTTTGCATCCTTGTTGACTCTTTCTACCTTGCCTAGACTTATAGCTATATGTTCCATTTGTTCATCAGGGGACATGATCTTGAAGATAGTTAGACAAGGATTTTTTCACCTTTCGATAACCTCATCCCAATATTAGGATTTCTTCAAGAATAATTCATCTTCCCAATGATCATGACTATATGGCTAGGCTAAGGATATTAAACTACAATGCTTTGCCACAAGTCCCTTGGGATCATGTCTTCTGAATTTCCCAAGTGAGAATCTATATTCAAGAAGAATATATGCTTCTTGTATTGCATGCTTTGGGTCCTTCAAGAAGTGATGGCCCAACCTAAAACCATAAGGAATAAAAACCTTTTTCTTTACCTCTTTCAACAAGGAAGAATTGAACCCTTGGAGAACCGCCTTATAAGCTATTTCTCCTAGAACAATCCTATCCGATACATACTTAGGCAACATATGAGGTGTTTTAGTTGCACCACAAATCCTTATATAAGTCAAGTCCTCAAGCATGTACCAATTGCTTATATAACTTATGAGCTTATTTTCTTCTTCTGTAAGCCTATGACATTCCCTACACAAAATAGTTTTGTATAAGTGCTAATGAAAAGTCACGTATGATTGAATATGATCTAATATATTGGTTATCCCATAAAATTTGAAAATTTAGAAGAAAATAAGAAGTTTGGGACACCGGAGTCAATGCCCACAGTTGGTTCTAGTCCACAAGTCGATCTTTCAGGAACAAAGACACAACACAACATATTTCTCTACAGATAAATGCTCAAACTTGTTACGATGGTTCTAATTGACAAACCAAGCTCCCACAAACAAAAAAATATTATAAAAAATGCTTAATCCTTACTAACGCTATTTGCATTTGTGTTTGGAATGGTTCAATTAGTTGGAGAGTTTGAATTTTATAACTAATAAATCAAATATTAGTTCCATGATGAATAAATCTAGCTTAATCCTAATTGGATTCACCAAATCCCATAGATTAAATGTCATTTGGACAATTTCATCTGTTGAATCAATGAATCAATGGTTAACATATTTACCTTTTCAACCGTTGCTAAACTATTATGAGTTTTGATAAGTTTTTCACCATGGTGATGAGAAAGTGAATTTGATTGAGAGATGATATAGAGCCTTGGAAGACATGCAAAGTGGGGTGGTCAACCAAATTTCAAATGACGAAGAGTGAAAGTCTAAAAGGTGTAGCAATAAACCCTATCGACACTTGATATATACTTTGTTTTGGTGCATTGATTTAAGATTGTATTTAGGAAAGTCAAAAGTGATCGCCAATGTGTGACCATCAATGAAGTGACTTCACTTTGTTATGATGATAACTATAAGTTCTTTAATTTACTTTTACCTTGGCATCTACACTCCTCTATTTTTTCCGCACTTTGATTATCATTCACATCAGCACAAGTCTTTCACTTTAATATCAACACCTTTACTTCTCTTTGGTTTCAGTTCCCAAGTCCCACTTTGATACTTTATTTGCACCCAAAGTTTTGGGTTAATATCACACATGCACAAAAATGAAGTTGTGTGGGCTCATTCCAGTTTTGTGCACACCCAAGAAGATGTGCGAGGATTAACAAGAAGTGTGGACCATATCAAGTTTTGGTAATGCATGTTGGGATGGGTTTTGGGATATGTGCCAAAAATCAAGAAAATTCTCGCGAGAATCAATAAAGGAATTGTCAGGAAATCTTCCCAAATGATTACTACCAGTAGCACAAGGGAACTTGGAGTGGATAAAAGATGAGATGGAAAGGTATTTAAGGTTTCCCCATTTCCAAAAATTCTACATGGAATGCAGGCAAGTGATAGAAGCGTGCGATACTATCAGTCAGTAGAGAGAGTGGAGAAAAAATGAAAGAGACAGAGCCCCATAACTGAGAAGGATATAAAAGGAATAAATGATGACAAAGAAGGGGTTGATTCACTAAGTTATTGCTTGTTGTTCATTGTTGAATAGCTTTCTCTGAGCCTTTGTAGTATTGTAATGTCCTTGTTTGTAAGTCTAAGTCTATGATATGCTAAAGGGATGGAATAATGTACATGGCACAATGTATTGTAAATTTGGGTAATTATCTAAGGGAATATGAGACCATGTTGCTGCCAATATATGTTTTTCTTAATGTATGCTTGTGCCCGATGGAATGAGGATGATAATAAAGCTGCGATGATTTTGAACCTATGATGTGTCAATTATGTCTTTGAATGAATGTATTATTCCCATTATGTTTGCCATATGTTAAGTAACTTGAAATGCATTATATGAATGCCAAATCAAATGTATCTTTGCGTGTTTAGTCCTTCATCTTCGGCATAAGACCATATGGTTTTTGTGATATTCATAGTGTCTCAGGTGAGACATTCTTTAGGATTGGATGAATATTTGATCCAGGTGGATATCGACGGCCACCCACCTTCTCCAATTGGCTCAAAACAATTTTCTGGCAATTTTGGCAATTTACTATTTTTAACAGTTTTTAACTTTGGGGGCCATTTTGAGGGCCTAAATGACGTTTTTTTACGATCAGGCCTCTCAATGATAGTTGAATGCTCTAATTTATCCCCCTAAATGAATCTCCTTGTCAATACCATTCCAACGAGCTATCGTGCGCCCTAAACAAAGATCGTATGCACAAGTTACGACCCTCGGAAGTTAATGTACTAACTTACCCCAACGGGGCCCACATGACTTTTGGCGCTTCATCTCCCAGGGTTAGGTTTTTGGATGTATAGGGTTTTGGCATTCATATTTAATGTAAAAATTCCTTCAGAGCCTCATTGTACTCATCTTCTTGCGAATGAGTGCAACCATCACATCTCTTCTCAGAGATAAGCCGCCATCATTCCAACAAGCTTATTTTCCGCTGCATTTTATAGTTTCATCTTATTTCCTAAGTTAATAGAAACCAATTTTACTGTATCTCTGTTGTTTTATCACATACCTGTTATATGTTTGTGTATTAAATATTAATAATAATATGCATCCACTTCGTTCTGCTCATAAAATCTGGATCAGTGGTATCAAAGCGGTCTGCTCCTTGTCATTTTTAATGATGGGACAGGAGTTCCTTTCAAAATGTTGCCTGAGGAAGCCCTTGCGCACCAGAGGAACGAAATGATGGATAATTTTGCACAAATCCTTTGGCGGCTATCAACAAATGATGCATCTTCCTCAAGTGGTAGCACCCCCCCTTTCAAGGTACAAATCAAATTTGATATTCCTATATTTGAAGGATAGATAGACGCAAACGCCATAGACAAATGGTTGAATTTGCTAGAAGGGTATTTTTCTGTTCATAACTTCTCAAATAGAGAAAATATTACTTTTGTGCTCCTCAAAGCCATTCCCCACGTCAAATATTGGTGGGAGACTTTCTGTGAGCAAAAGGAAACAAAGGAACCCTCATTATTTACAGTCGCGGTCACCTGGGAGTCATTCATGGATGCTATTAAAGAACATTACTACCCCGTCAGAAGTTATGATGACCTGTATACAAAATGGACCATAGTACGACAGGAAAGAGACAAATCCATGCCAGAGTTTACAAATATCTTCTATACCTTGCGTACCAAGCTGGGTATCAAAGATTCTAAGTGACATTTGGTGCTCAAGTATTGTGGTGGTATGCATAGATACATCAAGGCTGAAATGGAATTTTTTAACATCTCTTCCTTGGGTGCGTCCTACTGATATGCCGTAAAAATCGAGCAGAATATCAAACAAAAGATGCGACAATTTGGGCCAGGAAAACCCTCACAACAAAAGCAGGGAAAAGAAATCCCCAACCCGCAGAACAAAGGACAGAGAAAATATGGACAATTCAAGACCACAAACCTAAGACACAAGCAAAGAGGAACACCAGAAAGACAAAGAAAGATACCGGGAAGTGGTGCGACTTCCATAAGAGCCCCTGGCACAACACTACTGATTGCCGCTCAAAGAAGTCACTGATGACTGAGGTTAAAGCCTCTGTTTCATATGTGGGGTCAGAATCTGAGTCTGAACCAGAAAGGGGAAAATGGATCATCGATGCAGAACCCAGTGCCATCATTACCACTACCAAGGTCCATCCTAGTGAACCAGATGAGCCAGAGGAAGGTGAGCGCCTTTTTCATTCACATATGTCGATGAAGGGAACCTCGCTACACTTCATCGTTGATAGCGGTAGTCAAAAGAACCTCATCTCAACAAAGGTCGTCAAGCAGCTAGCCCTGCCAACAACACCGCACCCACATCCCTACACCATTGGATGGCTCCACCAAGGAAGCGACCTTCGCGTCAGCCAACAATGTCTTCTGTCATAAGACATCAAGCCCTTCAAAGACGAGGTAATATGTGAAATTTCTCGTCTTGAATTTTGCGATGTTATTTTGGGACAACCTTATGTATGGAAACATCATGCTGTATATGAATCTAGGCCTCATAGTGTTATTATTACTTTGAACAAGAAATTGTACAGGATACCCAAGGCTATCCCATATAGTGCTATTTCCTTGAACTCTACCAAGAAATGCAGGAAGGTCATCTCACAAACCGGGAAGTTTGTCTTCTTCGTGATTCACTCTCAGAATGAGCAGAAGATGGCAGCCACATCAAGGACCTCCGTGATCGACCTCTCCACACAACATAAATTAGTGGATAAGGCCATGGAGGAATACCAATATATCTTCTCCTCGCTGACTGGGGTACCTATGCACTGTTAGGTCAAGCATCCCATTGATTTGACCCCTGACGCACTGCTACCAAACGAGCCAGTATACCACTGCTCCCTGTTAGAGAATGAGGAGATCAAGCGACAGATCCAAGAATTGCTCCATAGGGGCCACATCCGTCCCAGCTCATCGCCTTGTGGGAGCTCGATCGTGCTGGTACAAAAGAAAGATGTGACCTGAAGACTATGCATTGATTACCGAGTCCTAAATAAAATTATAGTCAGGAACTGGTACCCGATTCCCTGAATCGACGATCTCCTTGATCAACTCAAGGGGGCCAAATAGTTCAACAAGATTGATGTGAAGTCTGGCTACCACCAAGTCCCAATCGAGCAAATAGATGTATGTAAGACCGCCTTCAAGTTGAAATAAGGTCTCTTCGAATGGTTGGTCATGCCCTTTGGCTTGACAAATGCTCCAATGAATTTCATGAGGATGATGGACGATGTCCTATGACCTTTCACAAATACTTTTGTAGTGGTGTATATGGATGACATACTCATCTACAACAAGACATGGGTAGAACACTTGCAACACATTCAATAGGTTCTGCAAACCCTGCGACAACACAAGTTATATGCCAATTTGGAATAATGCTCCTTCGACATGGACATGGTCCAATATCTCGGTTACATCATGGATCATAATGGTGTACATGTGTATTTATCCAAAATCTAGGTCATCCATTATTGGCCAGCACCAACCACACTCACTGAGCTTCAAAGCTTCCTAGGCCTGGCCAATTTTTATCGCAGGTTCATGTTGGGGTTATCCCATATTGCATGGGCCCTCAGCCAAGTAACCAGAGGAGGTGGTAAGGCAAAATTTGTTTGGGGTCTATCTCAACAACAAACGTTCGATGATTTTATGTATATTTTGTGCTCAACACCATTACTCTCATTACCTGACCTACAACAACCCTTTAAGATTGATACAGATGCTTCAGACTATGCTATGGGCATAGTTCTCACTCAGAACGACCACCCCATTCCCTATCATAGCGAGACACTATCAGATGTCATCCATAAGTACCCTACTTAATACAAAGGAATGTACTCCATTATGAAATCCTTCCGATAGTGGAGGCATTACATTCTTGGGAAAGAGATAGTCATCCACACTGATCATAAGCCCTTGTAGTTCACGCAGACACAAGAAAAATTGCAGAATGACCTCCATCAGAAGTGGTCCACATACTTACAATAGTTCCACCTCAACATCAAGTACAAAACATGAAGTACCAACCGAGTCGTTGATTGCCTCAACCAACCTCCAGTCGCAACACTCACCACAGTGCTAGACTCTTGTGGCCATGAAAACTCCGGGTGGCCCCAAATATATGAAACATACCCTGATTTTGCCAACACTTACAAAATTTTGGGCACACACTCAGTCGTCACTAATTTCCATATTCAAGACAAATTTTTGTGCCATATGGGACATCTCTGCATTCCATCAAGCGAGTGCACAAATATGGTTTGGGAATCCCACTACAGTCGGGTAGTAGGACACTTAGACGTCGAAAAAATAGTGGTAGTGTTGCAACAACATTTCTACTGGCCAAAACTTCAGCAGGATTTCAGAAAATATATCAGGTCCTCCACTGCCTGCGCTATTGCTAAGACCACCAGTAAGAAACAAGGCATGTACACCCCTTTTCCTACTTCTGACAGGCCATGGGAATCCATCTCAATGGATTACATGTCGGGCCTTTCGATCACCAAGTGAGGGAATGAATGCATTTTTGTGGTTGTTGATCTCTTTTCTAAAATGGCGCTTCTGGCCCCTTGCAAGAAGAGCATCACTGCGGAGGCCACTACTGAGATATTCTTTGAGAAAGTGTGGGTACATTTTGAAATCCCACAAACCATTGTCTTTGATTGGGACAGTCAGTTCCTCAGCACATTCTGGTCAAGCCTTTGGTCACTGCTGGACACCAAGCTCACCAAATCCACAGCCTTCCATCCCCAGACAGATGGCCAAACCGAGGTCGTCAATCGGATGATCGTGCATATCTTGCGCAATACAATTCCAACCATTGGGTTTCATGGACAATGCACTATCCCTTGCAGCCACCTTGACAGATTCGTCACCTTCTCTAGATGAAGCTGATAAAGACACCCAGTTCATTGAGCGGATCCATCACATCCATCAATAGGTTCAAGAGATTTTACAGAAGTCCAATGCCAAGTACAAGCAACTCCATGATCAACACCGAGTGCCACATAAGTTTAAGGTGGGAGACAAAGTTTGGTTGCATTTGCAAAAATAACGCCTTACATGGCCCCATTGAAAGCTTCGTCCACTTTGTTATGGGCCTTACACCATCATCAAGGCTGTGGGAGATAATTATTTTGAGCTCAACATTCCTCCGTTCCTTGGTCTGCACCCAATGTTTAATGTGGTTCTCCTTCGGCCAGATTTCCCACCATTATTGGACACCTCAGAGATAGCAGAACAATTGACACCAATAGAGCTCAACCCTGACTACATGCAAAAAGACTCCAGGGATAAAATTGTGGAAACACAAGTCAAGGGGACTCTCCAGCAGAGGATTCAACTTTATCGAGTTGTCAAAGCCATGCAGCTCCTGCACCAAGGCAAGTGGCTCACTAGGGGCAAATTCAGAAGAAATTTCCTCATCTAATGGGGGAACTCAACACAATGGAGACCATTTATTCCTAAGTAGGGAGTATTTATCCAAGTATATATTAGTGTCCACCCACCTTCTCCAGTTGGCTCAAAACAATTTTCTGGCAATTTACTATTTTTAGCAGTTTTTAACTTCGAGGGCCGGTTTGAGGGCCTAAATGACATTTTTTCATGATCAGGCCTCTTAATTATAGTTGAAGGCTCTAATTTATCCCCCTAAATGAATCTCCTCATCAATACCTTTCCAACAAGCTATTGTGTGCCCTAAATGAAGATCGTATGAAAAAGTTACGACCCCGGGAAGTTAATGTACTAACTTACCGCAACGGGGCCCACATGACTTTTGATGATTCATCTCCCAGGGTTAGGTTTTTGGATGTCTAGGGTTTTTGAATTTATATTTATTGTAAAAATTCCTTCAGAGCCTCATTTTACTCATCTTCTTTCAAATGAGCGCGATCGTCACATCTCTTCTCAGAGATGAGCCGCTACCATTCCAACAAGCTTGTTTTCCGCTGCATTTTACAGTTTCAACTTATTTCTTGAGTTAATAGAAACCAATTTTACTATATCTCTGTTGTTTTATCGTATACCTGTTATGTGTTTCTATATTAAATATTAATAATAATATGCATCCACTTCATTCTGCTCATAAAATCCGGATCAAGATTGATATTCCGATTCTTTGGGGTTTTCGTTGGTCAACTCTACATGAACCCTGGGTCTTAACCCCCAAGTGTTAGGAAGGATGTGCACAAGCGTGAAAAAACCCAACAAATGGTTCCATTGTTAGGACCTAAAAGTATTTTATTGAATGATGAAGGCAAGAAATGAGGTGGTATCCATATCGAGAGGAAATTCAATATCGGTTAACTGAAAAGGAACATGAGTTTTCTCAGCAATAAACTCAAGGTTTGAGAGTCAATGTGAAGCGATGGAAATATGAGTATCTGTAGACTGATATGCATGAGAATTTCTTTGTTGAATTTCCTTGTTTATTGTATGAATGGTTGGAAAGGAAGACTGGCACTAATACTGCTTTGAGGCTCCTAGAGCTGATAGTTTGGGATCAATCCACGGTTGATACGCTGAAGGCATTGGAAAACAAGTGGGCTCGAGCCATTGATTTATGGTTTGATTGAGTAAAGGAGGGATATATAATTGAATTTTTTGTGGAGTACATTGATTCTTTCAACAAGGATGAAAGAAAATTCATGAAAGGTCCTAGGAAAAGACTGTTGGAAGAAATCTCACTCTAGATAAAGATGTTGTTCGTGGAGAAGGGGCTGATGTGCATGGATCCCTATAGGATGGTTGATTATACTCCCCTAGAATTTGGGGGGGTGAAAATATGGGGGAAAATGAGGAAGGAATTGGATCCATTGAGGAGGATCCATAAGTTGTTGAGATGAGGTGAGGAATGGGATGGACCTAGAGGAGTAGAGAAGAGAAAGAGTCAAGAGATATGCAAGAAGAGTTGAGTTAAGAAGGAAAGAAAAATAGAGGAGTGGAAGGAAGATAGAAAAGGGCACACAATGAAGGATTGAGACCAGGATGAAGAGAAAAGAGACTGCACCCAGAGGAAGTGAAAAAGAGTGTGTTGTGTCAGAGAGGAGGACAAATGAATATAGGTCTGCGAAGAGGCGCAACATTGAGAGTAGGGTGTCAAGTGGGGATACCAATTGTAATAGTAGTAGTCGTAGTGGTGGTATAAATAGGGGCCCCATATACAAAGTCCGAACACCTTGGATATTATGGAGTGTTGCAACCTCAGAGGAAGATGAGGCACATAATAGAGGTGCATGTGAAGGAGAGGAAGATGGATCCTCCTTGAATGGTGGGGGAGAAGAATTGGCATTAGTAGATGGTATTGCATGGATACATGTAATAAAATATCTGGGTCACCTCATAAGAAATGTTAGAATAAGATGCACTTACCCCCCCTTGAACCAACCCTCTTGCCCATTTATAATCGAGAAGAAAGAACAACAGATAGTGAGGCGATTGGAATAGGAGAAAGAGTAGAAGGAGATATAAGAGAAGAAATGAGTGAAGAAGAATGCAAAGTCAGTTCTACTTCATCAAGGAGAGTATCAGTGTTGAGAATCCTGACACCCATCAGTCATATCGAAAGATTTAGTTCGAGATTTTGGATGGCGAATTAGTATAGTACCCTGGGGTTACCCATGTTCCATGGAATGGGTAGAGATGATCCAGAACAACATTGGTTCATGTGTGAAGCAATATGTGTTGGAAATATTGTCATTGATGGCAAAGGATGAGGCAAAGGAGGAAGAAGAGCTTTCATGCTAGAAAATCATTGTATGGTTGAGTTTTGGATGGGTGCGTATGATTGCTGCAGAGCGCCGCTGACAGCCGTCAGATCTGCAGAAGCTGCGAGGGAGATAAGCCATCAGAGAATCAGGGATTGGGACTTTGAAATGTCCAATTCATTCGACAACGAAAACCCCGAAATCGCGATATGCGATTTCACGACTTGATCGTAGCCGTTGAAGCAAGCATGCGATATGGACCGTTGATTGTCTTCATCGGAGAATCGGGGATCGAAACTTTGAAATGTCCAATTCACTTGACAACGAAAACCCCGAAATCACGATATGCGATTTCGCGATTTAATCGTAGCCGTTAAAGAAAGAATGAGATCTGGACCATTAATTTTCCTCATCGGAGTTTCAGGGATCAAGATTTCAATATGCAAAGAACACAATGCAACGAAAACCCCGATTTCGCGATATGCGAAACCGCGATTGAATCTAGACCGTCAGATCAACATGTGATCTAGACCGTTGATCCAACTCACGACAACAGACCACGTCAGCTAGGGACACGTGGCACAACCAGGGAATGACATGTGTCAGGCAGATTCAACACTTCAGGCACATGTAAGTCATGAATTAGAGTGACACATGGCAGGATCTAACACATGTCAAACCACGTGTGACGTCAACAGAGGCATTGACGATCGGGACTTTGAAATGACAAAGTCACTTGACATCGAAAGTCTCGAAATCCTGGAGGGATCGGGACCGTCCATCTGAGGGAAAGGTGTCGAAGATCAAGGCATCGTCGGCATTTTGTTCATCGGGAAATCGGGGATCCCGTTGACAAGAGTTTTGTGCAAGTCAGAATCGCGATCCGCGAAACCCCGATGAGTGGGGGCCAACTGTCAGCACAACAGAGCAGGAGGACGGAGGCATAGTGGAGGCCATCTTTCAGTGTAACGGAGCGTCGGTATTTGGACGATCGGGAATCATGTGGTTGTATGCATTGAGGCATCACAAACCGCGTATCCCCAACGGGGTAAGGTTGTGGTCACGGTGTGACGGTCACGTTGACTGGGAGCTAAGCTCAGGAGGGCTAGCGTATGGAATGCCGAAACCCGATTTAAAAATGCACGTGTAGGTTTAATTCAAATTTTAAAAAGGGGACCCGATTTCCCCCGAGCAATAAATATGGGACCCGATGAGCGTTGAACGGGTCCTGGATCCATGGGTTTAAGAAGGGGTCGATGCTCTTTCTACAGGGGATCGGAAGAAGCAAAGAAGGATGGTAAGGATGGTAAGGATGGTGATCTGTTGCAGGGGTCCCTTCTGGAGGATGTGGAGGCCATTTCCTGACAGTAGGCACATCTACAGATCGCTGAGGTAATTTGTGCAGGTGGCAGAACTACAATGAATCCCGGTAAGTTACAATAGATATGAACTGCTCAGCAACACATATTATTACCGATCAATACGGGTCATTCACATTAAGGATGCATATGAAAGTTAGGATCTCTGACGAAGGATGTTGAATGCATATTGAAGTCTAGGTTATTGCTGATATTCTAAAGTTTTGGGCAAAATATGGTTGCTGACAAATGTACAAAGGGTTGAAACTGCCTGATCCAGTGTGAAAATTAATGAAACATGGTCAGCAGTGAGTCTGAGGGTTTAACCCTTCAGTAGAAGCATCCTACCAGTAGAAACTGGTGCTATCTTCAGGGGGTTGAAGCTCCCTTCCAGGAAAGGCTGGTAAACGAGAG
>ML815384.1:13933-33560 GCA_009831015.1 Picea engelmannii
ATACAAGTGCCATCAATATCTCAAAGAATCCTGTTATGCATTCCAAGACCAAGCACATTCCCATCAAATATCACTTCTTACGAGAACAGGTGCTTGAGCAAAAGGTGAAATTGGAGTATGTTCCCTCCAAAGAACAAGTTGCTAATATATTTACTAAACCTCTACCCAGGGAAGCGTTCAAATATCTCCGACAAAAACTGGGAGTAGTCTCTGCCATGCAGAGGATCAGGTCTAATTAAGTACATAAGCCTCAATTGGTTGTAAGGTGTTGATGAGCATCTCTAAATGCTCTGGATAAGGGGGAGCATTGATCATATGCAAAGGATTATTAAGCAGATACAACATGGTCTCAGGGGGAGCATGGTATTGTCCACTCTTTGCCATTGATGTCAAAGGGGGAGGAAAAAGACAAGAGGAAGAGTATTTCCATCAATGACAAAGGGGGATATTGTTGGAAATATTGTCATTGATGGAAAAGGATGAGGCAAAGGAGGAAGAAGAGCTTTCATGTTAGAAAATCAGTGTATGGTTGAGTTTTGGATGGGCGCGTATGATTGCTGCAGAGCGCCGCTGACAGCCGTCAGATCTGCAGAAGCTGCGAGGGAGATAAGCCATCAGAGAATCGGGGATCGGGACTTTGAAATTTCCAATTCATTCGACAACGAAAACCCCGAAATCGTGATATGCGATTTCGCGACTTGATCGCAGCCGTTGAAGCAAGCATGCGATATGGACCGTTGATTGTCTTCATCGAAGAATCGGGGATCAGGACTTTGAAATGTCCAATTCACTTGACAACGAAAACCCCGAAATCGCGATATGCGATTTCGCGATTTAATCGCAGCCGTTAAAGAAAGAATGAGATCTGGACCGTTGATTTTCCTCATCGGAGTTTCGGGGATAGGGATTTCAATATGCAAAGAACACAATGCAACGAAAACCCCAATTTCACGATATGAAAAATCGCGATTGAATCTAGACCGTCAGATCAACATGTGATCTAGACCGTTGATCCAACTCATGACAACAGACCACGTCAGCTAGGGACACGTGGCACAACCAGGGAATGACAGGTGTCAGGAAGATTCAACACTTCAGGCACATGTAAGTCATGAATCAGAGTGACACGTGGTAGGATCTAACATGTGTCAAACCACGTGTGACGTCAGCAGAGGCATCGACGATCGGGACTTTGAAATGACAAAGTCACTTGACATCGAAAGTCTCGAAATCCTGGAGGGATCGGGACCGTCCATCTGAGGGACAGGTGTCGAAGATCAAGGCGTCGTCAGCATTTTGTTCATCGGGAAATCGGGGATCCCATTGACAAGAGTTTTGTGCAAGTCAGAATCGCGATCCGCGAAACCCCGATGAGTGGGGGCCAACTGTCAGCACAACATAGCAGGAGGACGAAGGCATAGTGGAGGCCATCTGTCAGCGTAACAGAGCGTCGGTATTTGGACGATCGGGAATCTCGTGGTTGTATGCATTGAGGCATCACAAACCCCGTAGCCCCGACGGGGTAAGGTTGTGGTCATGGTGTGACGGTCACGTTGACCGGGAGCTAAGCTCAAGAGGGCTAGCGTATGGAATGCCGAAACCCGATTTAAAAAGGCGCGCGTAGGTTTAATTCAAATTTTAAAAAGGGGACCCGATTTCCCCCGAGAAATAAATATGGGACCCGATGAGCGTTGAACGGGTCCTGGATCCATGGGTTTAAGAAGGGGTCGATGCTCTTTCTGCAGGGGATTGGAAGAAGCAAAACAGGACATTAAGGACGGTAAGGATGGTGATAGGTTGTAGGGGTCCCTTCTGGAGGATGTGGAGGCCATTTCCTGACAGTAGGCACATCTACAGATCGCTGAGGTAATTTGTGCAGGTGGCATAACTACAATGAATCTCGGTAAGTTACAATAGATTTGAACTGCTCAGCAACACATATTATTACTGATCAATACGGGTCATTCACATTAAGGATGCATATGAAAGTTAGGATCTCTGACGAAGGATGTTGAATGCATATTGAAGTCTGGGTTATTGCTGATATTCTAAAGTTTTGGTCAAAATATGGTTGCTGACAAATGTACAAAGGGTTGAAACTGCCCGATCTAGTGTGAAAATTAATGAAACATGGTCAGCAGTGAGTCTGAGGGTTTAACCCTTCAGTAGAAGCATCCTACCAGTAGAAACTGGTGCTATCTTCAGGGGGTTGAAGCTCCCTTCCAGGAAAGGATGGTAAACGAGAGAAGGTTGTAGCCTTCTGCAAGTAGAAGCCTGCGTACTAGTATGAGTCTGCACTAGTACACTGTTGTATAATGTTTTCTGAATAATAATCATTGAATACAGAGACAACAACAACGGTGGTTTTCTCCCGATTTGGGTTTCCACCTTAAAATCCCGGTGTTCATGTGTTTTACTCATGTGCGTTGGTTTGCTTGTCTTTACTACACTGTTTTATTGCTTAATAGACATTTGATGAATAATGAAATATCTATGGATGCACTCTTGTCTCTATAAAGTAGATTAAGGTTTTTAGTGAAAACAGAGAAAAATTATTATTGCTCAAATACTGATTCGCCCCCCCCTCTCAGTATTTCTCAACAATATGGTCTGTATCCGACCTTAACGACTTCATAATTACAGTATCCGACCTTCTGGGAGTGTACACGCACACGTTCGGCTCTGGAATCCTCTCCCCACCCCCAAGGGTCAAACGACTACTGTGACGGTTCTGACTCTCATATCCGCTGTACTTGATTTGCCACGCTATGACGTGCTGACGTAACTCATTTAAACTGAAGAGTAGCAACGACATGGACAAGGACATCACAGGTCATTCAAAGGAGTGACTGAGATCACGCAATTATTAAATGATCAAGACTAACGAGCTCCGTAGGTACGCATCGATCTATTATGTTTTGTTTGTATCTTACTATGTGTTACCTGATTGCTAAACTACCTCAACCCTGATTACAGGAAAGATCCTCTCGACTACCGAACAAAGTTTGCTCCGTGACCTCACCGAAGAACTCGCAAATATGAGCGACACAAGTTCAGGGAAAGTGAGACGATGTGCAGAACGTCCAATCAGAGCCTAAACCATGCTACAACAGTTGGACTCCAGTCTAGTAAAGTACTGGGTGCATGCAGTGGACATCAGGGGAATATATGCGGCTCCGATGGAACAACACAGATTTCCATGGGCCCAAAATTGTGAAGAACTGTTTATCCGTTGGTTCGAATACGAGAGAACTTACCCTTTTCAAGAGATATCTCAAGCTGACTGTTAAAGAAACTGTTAGAAGATGATGCCACATGGCAATCTTTGTTTTGCTTAAACTACACTTAGCCGTTAATTTCAGTTAAACTTTATATTATAAATAAAGACATCGACCAATTAATCAAGGGTCGATGGTTGTTGTAAGAACTCTTTCTTTCTAGTTGTTAAGAATTATTTTGAAGCTGCTATGAATTGAGAAATCCTTCTGGACCGAAGACAAACTGTTTTCATCAAATGCATGTGATTGGACTTGGAGAAGAACTATTTCCTATCCTATTTCATGAATGATGCAGTAATGAGTAAGAGCAATTAATTCTGTTGTCAAGTTATCTGGTGCAATGTTTTAATGTTCTTGGCTTTAATGATGAAAATGAATCGTTGTGTTATTATGTGATGAATGGTTATGGTAGATGAACTATTTTGCTTGCCATTATCTTATTACATATGTTCTTTCTTTATGATAGTTAGTTTCTCAGACAATAATTGGATGCTCACATGGTTGATGTATTAGTACTAGGCCTGTGGTATAGAATCGTTGTCTGCATGTTTGAGTAGCGGGTTATCCCAAGCTCAGCCTCTTCCCAGTAGTTACAACTTAATCATGTTTTCTTTCAAGTTGGTTTATACTGGCTTGCATCTCTCATACTAGTCCCACCCAAGAGAAAATACAGAAGAGAATAGTCCTAACTGAAGGAGGAGCCTTCATAAGAAAACACAAAGCCCATCGATAATTTGGCTGGATCACAAGATCTGGAGAACCATTCCATCTTTAAATGTTGTATATTCTAATTGGGCCTCGATGGCAGGTTTGGTTGTTACTGTTGAATCAACGGATTTAAGACCCATCAACAAAATTGGCACTAGATGGAGGGCCTGAGAATGAATGGCTGAACATATATTTTATATAGCATTTCAAACAGCCTACTGATTCATAACAACCCACATGCATGGCTAGTCATTCACAAGACATCCCACACACGCAGAGTACTCCCGAAGAGGGTAACTCACCCCAACCAGAGGAATAACCTTTTCACCCTGAGATACCTTACGCCCTTCCTCACGAGGAAGTAAATCAATTTAGGAGAATCACAAAAGCCTACGCCTAGCATATCGGTGCATTGTCCTTATCTCCCATACTCCCTCGAAGAAAACAACAAAGCATACCAGTGGTTAGCACTCCCGACGAAGTTTTCATACAATCTATAGAAGACTTAATAGATTTTGCGATTACCGAAATCCATGAACCTCTTGATTTGATACCCAAAACACCAGTCGACGACGTCTCTAAACCAAACGATTTCTCAGAAGAAGAGGAGTTTAACTCAGAGACTGAAGATATGGAAGGAAATAACGACCATAATGATGAAAGGGAGAACCCACCTCTGAACAATCAACCCTGGTTAGCCAGAGATGCTTTGGCCCTCCCGGGACCAGTCCACAACCTTCCCCGGAATCTGGAGAAGTTGTTTCCTAAGTTCAATCCCGAAACCTCGGGATTACCCGAAGATAATATCAAGAAGTTCATACTCGCGATCAGGCTTATGAGCGTTCAACATGAAGATGTAGTCTGCGGGCTTTTCCCCTACACGTTTGAAAATTTAGCTTCCACATGGTATTTTAATTTTCCAATAGGATCGATAACCAGCTGGACCAAGTTTCAGAAAGATTTTCTAGATAAATTTGTAGAGGAAACTACTATGGGAGCTCTGATGGTTGAGTTGTTTGTAGCCACCATGAGTCCGAAAGAAAGGGTCAAAGATTTCAATCAAAGATTCACAACCATCTTAAACAAATTCTAGCCTACGACAAGACCAACTTAGGAGTTGCAAATAAAGGTTTATACTAATGCACTCTCGACTTCCATTTCTATGTTTGTAAAGAGATCCGCTAAGAAAACCCTGGCGGAAAATTTTGAAGAGGCCAAGACAATAGAATTCTAGACGAAAGGATGTAAAGAGGGCTAGGCCTATAACATCCCCGACCATCAACCCACTTGCCGGGCAACGCTACTACATGGAACATTCTCATACTCGTATATAAAACATGCATATTAAACTTAATTAACATATTTAACTAAACAAATCAGAGTAAGAACATGATTACTGCTAATTCACATCATTAAGGACATTAACAATAATTCATATGCACAATAGAATACGTGATAACATATAAGCATCATAGGCATTCAAAACATAATATTAAGCACAAACTGATACTTATCTTTGAAACTAGATGTAATCCACCAACTGCATGCAGACCTTCCACGAACCTCCTAGCCTTAGACCACACTTCTCATCACTCTCAGCAGTAGGTCACCCTCGAGTTGGGACTAAGATCCACCGGGTAGGGAATCCTAGGCTAGGTAAGGTCAATGGGAAGACACCCAGTTACAGAGGAAGGATTTTCTCCCAGGATCCACTTATGCCCACTACTCACAGAATCTCATTCCCCACATGCCTGTCCCACCCCAGGAGTATACACCTTCACTTCCACCAAGACAGTCCTTCGGATGATAACCTACCTTGGCTTGGGATTCAACAATAGACTAGACCGAAAGTCTCATAGTTCTGTAGCAGCTACATGACTCCTTCCAAGAGTTCTTACTTCCTCAACACACTCTCTCACCTGGAGAGAGTCACTCACAGGTCCGACAACCTGTTCTTTTCAACCGCAACCACCTCCCTCACCTGGAGAGAGTGTTACACACATGTCAAACAACCTATTTCCTTCAACTCGGGTTCCAACGCAGTCGGAAAACTATGAGGCTTAACATGAACATACACTAGCCAACAAGCTACACACAGTCCAACACTGCGCGACCACAATAGTCCATGGGAAACACAGACACGGGCTATCCCAAAATGGTGGCAGACAAACACTACAACATAACACTGATCAACAATTACGGGACATTCAATTTCCCAACCAACAATATAGGACAGACTCCCGAATCAGGTTTCGAGGATGTGTGAGGTGTACTTAGATCCCACGTAGAGACTTAACAGTTCAGCTAAGGATTTCCCAGAACAAACATCGAAACAAAGTTCGGTCCTTGACACCCATGAATTCATATGGAGGATAGAGAATGGAAGGTCCCCCCCCAACACGACTCACTTCTCTGGTTTCAACTGCATGCACCCAGGTCGACACCTATCTCCCTAGACTTTGTGGAAGCTTAGTTTTCCATCACTCATTCATCGTGGTCGGTCCACACGCAGAGGTGTTTTTATATTAATAATGTGCATCATTACATGTACAAAAATCAGGCTCTTGGCCTTCAACACTTAGGCTCTCTGGCCTAATAACACATAAGCACACCAACTTATATAAACTTGGATCACCAGCCTATAAAACATAATTACAATTCTTAATGAAATTGGGGCATGTCCTTGGGGTATTACAATCCCCTCCCCTTATTTTTACACTATCCTCAGTGCAACTTTCACACAACATCAACAAGATTTCCAAAATATTCAAAAAGATGTGGATATTCTGCCCGCATTGCATCTTCATGCTCCCATGTTGCGTCCTTAGGACTGTACCAGGTCCAATGGACCTTTACAATCCCTATGGCTCGATTCCAGAGCTGTTTTCTTTTTCGGTCCAATATGCGCATATGATGCACTTGCAGGACACCTTCTTGCTCCACCTGAATCACATTCCAATCAATTACATGATTAGCATCAGGTATATATTTATTAAGTATCAAAACATGAAACACATTATGTATAATCATGGATGTAGGTAATGCAAGCATATATACAACTGGCCCAATCCTTTCTAGCATTTCAAATGGCCCACAAAATCTGGCTACCAACTTGGAACAATTTTCCCAGTCTCAGGGAACTTCTATCGGTTTTTACTTTTAGAAAAACATGATCTCCCACTTTAAACTCTCCGTGGGCTCTGTTTTTATCAGTATAACTTTTCTACCTGTCTTGGGCAGCTTTCAAATTCTTCTTAATTTTTAGCATTTGTTCTTCCATTTCCTTGAGCAACTCTGGCCCAACTACTGCTATGTCAGCTGGATTATCCCAACTTACTGGAGTATTACACTTCCTGCCATAAAGTGCTTCAAATGGGCTCATCTTCAATGATGCTTGATACCCATTGTTGTAGGCGAATTCTACCAAGTGTAGGTAGTCTTCCCATTTCGATGGTTTGTCCATCACATACATCCTCAGTATGTCTTCTATCACTCGATTCACCCGCTCTTTCTACCCATTCGACTCAGGATGATAGGATGTAATGAAATTCAGATTCATTCTGAATCCCTTGAATAACCCTTTCCAGAAATTCGAGGTAAATTTTGGGTCTCTGTTAGACACAATTTTCTTGGGAATTCCAGGCATTTGTGCCACTTCCTTCATAAAAATATCAGCAACCTCCGCTTCCTTGTGAGTAGTCTTTAACGAAATGAAATGGGAAAATTTCGTAAGCTTGTCCACCACCACCATGATTGAATCATGCTGCTTGCCTGTCCTGGGAAATCCTGTGATGAAATCCATTATCACCACTTCCCACTTCCACTCAGGAATAGGTAAAGGTTGCAGCAACCTTGCTGGGTGCCTGTGCTCAGCTTTAACCTTCTGGCACTCCATATATTTTGTGATGTATTCAACAATATCTTTCTTCATACCTGGCCAAAAGTAATGGCTCTTGACTGTTACCACAATTTTTTGATATCCAGGGTGCCCAACATAAGGTACGTTATGCATTTCTTTTAGAATCACAGGCTTCAAATCCTGGACATTAGGTACATAAACTCTGTTCTTGTACATAAGTATTCCATGAGCTCCTAGCTTATAATATTCCACCCCTTTCAACGTCTTATCTTGCTGTAGCTTCGCTACCAATTCCCTGTGCTGCAAGTTAGCGCTTGCAACTTCCAAAACTATGCTCTTTATATCAATATGATACATGCTAATGGCTATAGCATGTAATTCATGTACTCTCCTGCTGAGTGCATCAACCACTTTATTCTCCTTCCCTTTGATATGCTTGATATCAAAATCATATTCATAGAGAAATTCCAACCACTTTCTCTGCCTAGCGTTCAAGGTTGGTTGATCAAACAAATACTTCAGACCATTATGGTCTGTTCTCAATTCAAACCTCCTACCCATGAGGTAATGTCTCCATTTCCTCAGAGCGTGAACGATGGCCGCTAACTCCAAATCATGAGTTGCGTAGTTCCTTTAATGCTCTTTCAAATTTCTGGATTCATAACAGATTAGAAACCCACTCTGACTGAGGACTCCTCCCAGTGCTTCTTTGCATGCATCGATGTATACCATGAAATCTTCATTTGGATCTGCAATCCTCAGGATTGGAGCACTGGTTAACAATTTCTTTAATCGCTGAAAGCTTTTCTCACAATCTTCTGTCCACTGAAACTTCTTCTCCTTCCTTTGCAGGGAAGTGATAGGGTGAGCTATCCTTGAGAACCCTACAATAAACCTTTTGTAATAACCAACTAGACCCATAAAGGATCTGACTTCTGTCACATTCTTGGTCACTGACCATTCTCTAATGGCCTCAATCTTCTCAGGATCTACAACTATCCCATCCTTTGAAATAATATGCCACAAGTAATGGATCTGCTCTTGATAAAACAAGCACTTGCTCAACTTGGCATACAATTAGTGCTCTCTTAGCACCTGCAACACCATCCTAATATGTTGTTCATGCTCTTCCTCTGACTTGGAATACACCAGAATGTCATCCAGAAAGGCTACGACGAACTTGTCTAGATAGTCCCTGAACACACCATTCATCAAGCACATAAAAAAAATAGGTGCGTTTGACAGCCCAAATGACACCACTGTGAACTCGTAATGATGATACCTTGTTCTAAAGGCGGTCTTGCTGATGTATTCATCCTTTATCCTTACCTGGTGATATCTCGACCTGAGGTCTATCTTCGAAAATATCTTCGCATCCTTCAACTGATCGAAGAGGTCGTCAATCCTTGGTAGAGGATACTTGTTCTTTACAGTTACCTTGTTCAATTGTTTGAAATCGATACATAATATCAGCGTTCCACCCTTCTTCTTCACGAACATAACTGGGGCACCCCAAGGTGACACGCTTGGGTGTATGTACCCCTTCTTTAGAAGTTCCTCAAGATGCAATTGCAGTTCTTTCAGCTCTGGCGTACTCATTTTGTAAGAATCTTTCGATACTGGAGCTGCTCCAGGCATCAAGTTTACAGAGAAGTCAATATCTCTTTTTGGAGGTAATCCTGGTACCTCCTAAAATACATCTTCAAACTCCTTTAGTACCACATGATCCCCAATACTTGACACCTTATCCTTAGGTGTTTCCTCCACATGGGATGCAAATAATTAACAACCTTTTCTGTAGCACTTCTTTAGCTGCATTGTTGAGATTTCTCTGATAGCAACAACTCTAGGAATTCCTTGGACTGTTTTCCGATTCCCTTCCTCATCTAGGCAAGTGAAAGCCTTGTTATGATAGTCCAGGATGGCATGGTGCTGGTCCAACCAGTCCATCCCAATTAAACAGTCATAAGAGCCTAAAGGCATAATGTTCAATTCAACCTTCGTGCTCAGTCCATTCATGTCCACAGGACATGACTTAACCAACTCAGTGACTTTCCTCTTGGTTCCTATAGCCAATTGTACTAACCAAGACTTTTCACGTTTGCTTCTCGATAAATGCAAACTTTCCACCACTCTAGGATCTATATAACTATGGCTAGCCCCTGAATCAATTAAAATAGTAAATGGTCGATTTTTAATCATACCTTCCACTTCAATCATGTGCAACTGCAATTCAACTTGCTTGTTGTCTAGGGCCGCATAGATCCTTGTCATTCTACTGCCCATGTCCTCCACTATTTCAACTTGCTGAACATTGTGGAAAACTCTCACTTTATCATTTTTGTGGGGGAAATCTATGTACCTATGGCTTCCTTTACAACCCCAACACTCCATAGGTGTCTGTCTTGGCATTTGTCCACCCACTTCAGCCTTCCTGGGCTCTCTAAAAGATGGCTATCACTGAGGACTATTTCTAAAAAAGGAAGGTTTTCTTCCCTTTTGTCTCTACTCTTTCTTGAACTTCTTCTTGTCTTCCCAAGCCTTCTGGAAGGTAGGATTTTCTTTTTGTTGTTCATATAAGAATTTCACCCTCCTTATTGTCTCTTCCATGGTTTTTTGGTCATCATACTGAATTTTGTCCCCAATGGAAGGTGGAAATCCACTTAGATACCTTTGAATATTGACAGTCTCATCTTTGATGAACATAACATACTTTAGCAATTCCAAGAACCTACGTTGATACTCATCGATGGTCATGCTGCCTAGCTTGAGTTCAAAGAACTCTTTCATCTTCCTGTCATAATATCTCTTAGTCAAGTATTTCTTCTTGAAATACCTCTTGAATTCCTTCCAAGTGATATCTTTCTCCCTAATGTGTTGCACCTGCTCAAGCTGATCCCACCACATGGATGATTTTTCTTTTAGTTGATACATTGCAATTCTTCCTTCTGCATGAGAGGAGTAATTCTGCAGTTGGAAATATTTCCTCATGCCAAGCAACCATGTTTCGGCACCTTCCTCCTTTTTATGTTCTCCATCAAACATGGGAGGCTTAATCTTATTCATTTCGCCCTTTAGTTCATCCACTTCAGACCTCCTATGCTTTCTGGTAGGAGGTGGGATTGAACTACGGTGTGCTTCCTTACCATAATGCTTTGGGGAGCGATGACGATGTCTGCTAACATTCCTCGATCTTATTTTCCTCTCAGGGGTCTTGCGACTCCCTGTTTTGATTGAGTCACTCTCTTTTTCCAATTTATTTTCTATTCTTTCCAGACTCTTCAACAACTTTAAGTTGAATTCACCTTGTTTTTCCTAAAATTTTCTGAGCTTTCTGCTATCTGCTCGACAAGTTTGGGCATCTTTCTGCAATTTTTCAATGATCTTCCTCATATTTCCTTCCTTATATATCTCTTTTCCATTCCCATTAGAGTTCGATCCTTCAACTCCCAAGTGGACGTCCATTCCTTTTCTTTCGTTTTCTGAACTGGAAGCATTCTTTCTTTGTTTCTTCCATTTCTTTGCACTCCATGACAATTCTAATTCAGTTTTGGTACTCGTCAAACTTCTGTAATCACAACGTCTAGACAACCAAAATTTGTCAGACCATCTCTCTCCTTAACACATTCCACACATTCAAAACCAATCCGATTTAAGAAAAATTTTCAATTTCACGAATCTTTCGAGCTCTGCTCGGCTCTGTATCTTTCGGGTAATAGTCGCCTTTTTTCTTAGTCCCCAACCCATGCATTCACGGGCCATGACCAAATGCTAAACTACTAGGTGCTACTTAGACTTTCGCCTTCAGAGATTTCAAAGCACAAACAACTATCTCTCGGAGTTCCGATTGCCGAACTCGTGAAGTCAAGTGGATCAATGGTCCACGTTTACCCATCATCCAACGACTGAAATCCACTATGGTATTTTCATCTTCGAAGTTTTGGGACTTCGGGACTTTGGAACTCAAGACTTCAAGACTTTGGACCTCGGGAGTTCCCACACTTGCTTCTCCCCAGTCTTTCGACATCTGAAATTATGATCTCCTTTACCCTTCGGGCCCATGTAGTACAACTTTCACCAACTAAGGCAGTGGCACACGACAGATCCAGGGAGGTCCACGTCACCTTCGATGATGTCATCGGGTCCCACCCTACTCACTTTTTGTTTCGGAGTTTCGATCATCGAGAGTTTGTGTATCCGCACATCTCGTTTCTCCCAATTGCAGAAATTCTGAAAATACGATCTACTTTCTACTTGATCCAATGGTCAAGTTTTCATCCTCCGATCTACAGTGTATATCTTTCTCGGTTTTTTGTGAGTTTTGGGTATCGAGATTTCTTGCATCAACTCACCTCATTTATTCCGATAGTCGAATCCCCAAAAGGTTTTCAGGATAAATCTCCTGCACCTTCTCCAGATCTGACGGTCGTGAGGGTTCTCCTTTCCTCCTGAACAGATCCTACAACTCCAACACTTCTGGTGTTGATCTCTCTCTCTCCCTGTGGCCATATACCACACTGGCTGCGGGTTTTATAATACCGCTACACCTCCTGATCTTTGTAACACAACCAAGTGACTCCTTGGCACTCCAGACATTCTAAGGTCCAAAAATTGGTTCTTCCAAACACAATTTCCACCTAAACCCTCGGGTCTAATGACCACTTATCTGGCCCATTCAGGCTTAGCGTTGAGACCTTGGCTCAGAACTTGAATTTTTTCTATTTGGACAACAATTCTTTTCGAAACTCTTGCTTCAACTTCCACTAACATGGCCCATCCAGGATCAGTCTTGTAACCATTGCTCTGATACCAGATTGTAACATCCCCGACCATCAACCCAATTGCCGGGCAATGCTACTATGCGGAAAATTCTCATACTCGTATATAAAACATGCATATTAAACTTAATTAACAGATTTAACTAAACAACTCAGAGTAAGCACATGATTACTGCTAATTCACATCATCAAGGACATTAACAATAATTCATATGCACAACATAATACATGATAACATATAAGAATCACAAGCATGCAAAACATAATATTAAGCACAAACTAATACTTATCTTTGAAACTAGATGTAATCCACCAACTGCGTGCAGACCTTCCATGAACCTCCCAGCCTTATACCGCGCTACTCATCACTCTCAATAGTAGGTCATCCTCGAGTTGGGACTAAGCTCCACTGGGTAGGGAATCCTAGGCTAGGTAAGGTCAATGGGAAGACACCCAGTTACAGAGGAAGGATTTTCTCCCAGGAGCCACTTATGCCCACTGCTCACAAAATCTCATTCCCCACATGCTCAACTCCTTGAATATTAGTGCTCATGAATGACACTGGGGCCTTATTGTTGTCATCATCCTTTTGAGTCAAAACTGTAGCTAACGATTGGCCAGAGGCAAAAGTATAAAGGGAGAAGTCTCTATTGAAATCAAGACTTCGCAACACCAGGGCCTGGGATATAACAACTTTTATATTGTTGAAAGTGTTTCTTCACTCATCATCCCACTTAATTTGGCATCCTTGCGAATCATTTTTCGCAAGGTTTTGATGATTTCTACGAAATTGAGAGTGAACTTCCTCACAAAATTGATTTTCCCGAAAAAGGACTACACAGATTTCTTGTTATGGGGAAAGGGAAGTTGATCTATGGCCTTGATCCTTTCTGGGTCTATGCGAATGCCTGCTTGAGATATAATGTGACCTAACAACTTACCTTCCTCGACACCAAATATAGTCTTCTTAGGGTTTAAGGATATACCGTATTTCTTACACCTTTCGAAAATCTGAGTTAAGTGTTGGATGTGCTCTTCTCTATTCTTCAAATACACTGTCATGTCATCTAGATACACTACCACACATTTATTGATTAGTCCCTGGAAATCTACGTCCATGGCCCTTTGGAAGGTCACTCCTACATTAATTAACCCAAAAGGAATGCGTTTATACATGAAAGTTCCCCATTTGGTTTGGAAGGTGGTTTTCAAACGGTCTTCTTCTGAATCCAAAACCTAGTTGTAACCTGAGAAACCGTCTAGCAAAGAGAAAATCTCTGAGCCGGATACGGTCTGTAGGAGCTATTCCATCACCTGGACTAGGTAATTTTCCTTTTTTGAAGCTCTGTTGAGGTTCCTAAAATCTACGCATAAGCGGATTTCACCCGACTTTTTCCTCACCGAGACAAGATTTGCTACCCAAGAGGAATGCCTAACCTGGAAAATGATTTTGGCATCTAAAAGTTTCTTTAACTCCTGATACATGAGAGGTTCCATGGATGGATGATACTTTAATATCTTATGTTGGAAAGGTTTTACTTCGGGTTTTAACGGGATCATGTGTTGAATGATGTGGGTATCATACGCTTTCAGATCACTATAGGATCATGTGAGGACATCCTGGTATTGTCTAAACAATTTGAGATAAGCTTTCTTTTCTTCCTTAGATATAGTCTTGCCGAGATTCACATTATTTCGGTTCTCTGGGGTTTCAATATTTATAATTTCATGCAGGGGACAAGAGCTACCGATCTTTGCGTTTCTATATCCCTTAAATTGCTCTTTCAGATCAAACAAATTTTCTAGATTAGCTATCCCTTTCAAGATTGTGTGAGCCTTTGATTTATCCATAGGTTGTCCTGTTCGAGGATCGGTCTCTATTTATTTCTCTTGGAATTCTTCATCGTCAATAGTGAGATCTTTGAAATTGTCTTGGTTGTTCAAGAAGCTTATGATCTACTCATCTCCTTCAAAGACTTTCCAAATGGAAATGTTATTAGTTACCGACGGGTTGTAGAGAAGCTCCACATTGAATCGAGAGTCTTCATAATCTTCTAGGGGTGATAGCCTGGAAGCAGCTGTGGCTAAGGAGTCAGCAAGAATATACTTTGCCTTGGGGATCACTGTAATATTGAAGACTTCAAAGTGCTCTATTAACCTGTGTACCTCCTATTGATAGTTCTTTAGGTGAGGAGAATTGAAATGTGTAGTATTTCTGACTTGTCTAACAATAATTTCAGAGTCTCCGAAAACTTTCAATTCTTTGACATTCAAATCTATGGCTTTATTTAATCTTTGTACTAGAGCTTCATATTCGATAGTGTTGTTGGTACATTCAAACTCTAGCCTAAAGGACAAGAAATGACGTTTACCTTTAGGAGCGATGAGGATCCACCCTAATCCTGACCCTACTTGCGATTTAGATCCATCAAAATAGAGGGTCCAAATTTTTGAACGATAATCGCTCTTTTCCATTCCCTTGTTAATTTCATGCCTTCCCATCTTTTTTTCCCTAATCTCCAACGTGGGGTTTTGACAGAAGAGGGTGTCTCCTGTCGGTATCAATGACTTCTCTTGAAAAACCATTTCGGAGTTTTAGGTAAGAGGAACGCCAGACAAGAGAAGAGCACAGTTTCTGAAGTACAAATCACAGGAATAATTGCCCAATACGGGGAAATCTGTGGATGAGGGTTCTTTCGACATTTCTAGATAAGTGACCGTATGTTTCAAATATCTCTCCCTATCGATTTTGATCATGTTCTTGTATCCCTTCAGTGGTAGCCAAAGGTGCGCCCAGTTTGTAATGAAATACTAGTTTAGATTTTCAGACCAATCTCGACTCAGTAATAGCTCATATGCCTCTAGGATACTTACTACAATGATTTCAATCACTGGCACAGACGTGGGATGTGTCGATATTCTAATCATCACATCTTTGAGTTCCCCTATGACCTTGAACTAGGTTCTTTCTAGTTGAATGACATGTTTATCACTCTTGATAGGAATGACATTTATTTTTTTGCAAACAAAAAAGGGCATAACATTGGAAGACGCTCCAAAATCTACCAAAGAACTATGAAGGTTTATATTTAAGACTTCAAAAATTAAGAGGAACGGTGGGAAAAAAGTCTTTTCCTTTCTATCTCCCGAACAGGTGTTCACAATTGGTTTTCCCAACAAATCTATGGAAGACAGATTTCTTTCGGAACCATTATCCCGTCGGGTTTTCTACTGAGTTCAAATCTTGCAACAAAAAATTCTTCTGCTGAGGAATCTTGCATATGTCCATAACTGATATATTAGCCTTTATCTTCTTCAAATATTTGGCCATGTTGTAATATAGTTTGGGGGATTCCTGGGTATGGATGCTTATAAGGTTTTTTCAGAGAGAGAAGGATGTTTTTGGGCGATCGAGAGTTAACATACTTTTTGAGGCCTAGGCGGCATTGGTATCTTTTGAGCTAGACAGACCCTTACTACGTGTCTGTACCACCAAAAATTCCGAGGGTTGTTCCTAAGACTCAAACAGGTCGTTGGAAGGGATGATCAGGTTGGGATCACATATCAAAATGGTTGTATCTCTTGGTGGGCCAATCTCTTCCTGGTCAACAATATTCATAACCGAACTACTTGTATTTTCGGTCAGGGAGACTTCGTCTAGAAACCAATTGGCCATCAAATTCATGGCATGTACCCATTGAGGGAACTCTATTTTGGAGTGGTTTTCCTTATGATAAGTACAGAAAGAGTCAGATGCAACATTCCCTAGATCAATATTTAAGTTAGATGGGGGAGGTTCAATTGCTTTGAAAGGATGGTTTCTTTTAAAGAAAGGCTTATAGGGCCTTTGGCCTAGGTTTCCCTCTCCTGCATTTCTCTTCATGTCTATGATATCATCTGATAATTTCTTAACCATGCGTTGTAGATATTCTATATCTCCATTACCTTTGTTGTTAGTTTGTTCAGTTGGTTTCCTCGGTGGTCTAGTCAAAAGGAGTCCTCTCTTAGGAGGAGGCTGAGCTTCTTTCTTTACTAGAGAGGCCTTGTAATACCCCAAGGACGTGCCCCAATTTCATTATGAATTGTAATTATGTTTTATAGGCTGGTGATCCAAGTTTATATAAGTTGGTGGGATTATGTGTTATTAGGCCAGCGAGCCTAAGTGTTGAAGGCCAAGAGCCTGATTTTTGTACATGTAATGGTGCACATTATTAATATAAAAACACCTCTATGTGTGGACTGACCATGATGAATGAGTGATGGGGGACTGAGCTTCCACAAAGTCTGGGTAAGGGAGAGGGGGATGAAAGGTTGGGAGAAGGGCTAATCTTAAGAGTGTAATTCCTTGGGAATAATAATTAAATATTATTCCAAAGATGTGTAGATGTTTATGTTTTATGCTAAGTTCCTGGAAGGGGGAACGTGTGAAAAATGGGGACCATGCAGCTGGAGACAGGTGTCGACCTGGGCACATGCAGTTAAAACCAGAGAAGTGAGCCATGTTGGGGGGGGGGTGGCTTTCATTCTCTATCCTCTGTCTGAACTCACGAGTGTCCAGGATCGAACTCTGTTTTGGTGTTTGTTATAGGAAATCCTTACCTGAACTATTAAGTCTCTGCATGGGATCTCTGTACACCTCATGCATCCTTGAAACCTAAGCCGGGAGTCTGTCCTGTATTGCTGGTTGGGAAATTGAATGTACTGTAATTGCTGAGCCTTGTTATGCTGTAGCGTCTATCTGCCACCATTTTTGGAAAGCCCGTGTTTGTGTTTCCCGTGGACTGTTGTGGAAGCGCAGTGCTGGACTACGTGTGGATTGTTGGCTAGTGTATGTCCATGTTGAGCCTCATAGTTTCCCGAATGTGTTGGAACCTGAGTTGAAGGAAACAGGTTGTCTGACCTGTGTGTAACACTCTCTCCAGGTGAGGGAGGTGGTTGTGGTTGAAAAGAATAGGTCGCCAGTCCTGTGAGCGACTCTCTCCAGGTGAGAGAGTGTGTTGAGGAAGTAAGAACTCTTGGAAGGGGTCCTGTAGCTGCTACATAACTTGGAGACTTTTGGTCCGGTCTATTGTTGAATTCCAAGGCAAGGGAGGTCTAATAATGTGCATAATTACATGTACAAAAATCAGGCTCTTAGCCTTCAACATTTAAGCTCTCTGGCCTAATAACACATAAGCCCACCAACTTATATAAAATTGGATCACCAGCCTATAAAACATAATTACAATTCATAATGAAATTGGGGCATGTCCTTGGGGTATTACAAGGCCTCTCTAGTAAAGAAAGAAGCTCAACCTCCTCCCAGGAGAGGACTCCTTTTGACTAGAACACCGGGGAAACCAACTGAACAAACTCCCAACAAAGGTAATGGAGATATAGAAGATCTACAACGCATGGTTAATAAATTATCAAACGAGATCATAGACATGAAGAGAAATGCAAGAGAGTGAAACCTAGGCCAAAGGCCCTATAAGCCTTTCTTTAAAAGAAACTTGCCTTTCAAAGAAATTGAACCTCCCCCATCTAACTTAGATATTGATTTAGGGAATGTTGCATCTGACTCTTTCTGTACTTATCATCAGGAAAACCCCTCTGAAAGAGAGTGACCTCAATGGGTACATGCCATGAATTTGATGGCCAATCGGTTTCTAGACGAAGTCTCCCTTACCAAAAAGCTAAGTAGTTCGGTTATGAATATTGCTGACTAGGAAGAGATTGACCCACCAAGAGATACAACCATGCTGATATGGGATCCCAACCTGATCATCCCTTCCAATGACCTGTTTGAGTCTCAGAAACAACCCTCAGAAGTTTTGGTGGTACAGACACGTAGTAAGGGTCCGTCTGGCTCGGAAGATATCGATGTCGCCCAGGCCTCGAAAAGTAAGTTAACTCTCGATCTCCCGAAAACATCCTTCGCGCTTGGAAAAAACCCTATAAGCATTCATACCTAGGAATCCCCCAAATTAGATTACAACATGGTCGAAGATTTGAAGAATCTAAAGGCTAATATATTAGTTATGAACATATGTAGGATTCCTCACCATAAGGAATTTTTGTTGCAAGCTTTGAACTCAGTAGAAAACCCGACGGGAGGTAATGGTTCGGAAAGAAATTTGCCTTCCACAAATTTGGTGGGAAAACCAACTGTGAACACTTGTTCAGGAGATAGAAAGAAAAAGACTTTTGTCCCACCATTCCTCTTAACGTTTGAAGTCTTCAATATAAACCTTAATAACTGTTTGGTAGATTCTGGAGAATCTTCCAACGTTATGCCCTTTTCTGTTTGCAAAAAATTAAATGCCATTCCTCTCAAGAGTGATAAACATGTCATTCAACTAGACAGAACATAGGTCAAAGTCATAGGAGAACTCAAATATGTGATGATTAGAATATCGACACATCCCACGTTTGTGCAAATGATTGGCATCATTGTAGTAAGTATCCCAGAGGCATATGGGCTATTACTGAGTCGAGATTGGTCTAAAAATCTAAACGGGTATTTCAGTACAAACTGGGCGCACCTTTGGCTATCGCTGAAGGGATACAAGAACATGATCAAAATTGATAGGGAGATATATTTGAAACATACGGTCACTTATCTAGAAACCTCTAACGAACCCTCATCCGTAGATTTCCCTGTATTGGGAAATTATTCCTGTGATTTGTACTTTAGAAACTTTTTTCTTCTCTTGTCCGACGTCCCTCTTACCCAAAACTCTGAAATGGTTTTTCAAGAGAAGTCACCGATAATGACATGAGACACCCTCTTCTGTCAAAACCCTGCACTGGAGATTAGGGAACAAAATATGGGAAGGCATGAAATTAACAAGGGAATGGAAAAGAGTGATTGTCGTTCACAAATTTGGACCCTCTATTTTGATGGATCTAAATCACAAGAAGGGTCAGGAGTAGGGTGGATCCTCATCGATCCTAAAGGTAAACATCATTTCTTGTCCTGTAGGCTAGAGTTCGAATGTACCAACAACACTGCCAAATATGAA
>ML815384.1:45528-68140 GCA_009831015.1 Picea engelmannii
ATATATATATATATATATATATTGTGTTTTCATGTTGAGTATCTGCATGGTTGCGAAATACTTCTTTTGTTATTTATTTTCTCTCTGGTTTTTTGTACTTTTGAAGGTGTGTCCAACAAGACTATGGTTGGCCTTAAAATCACACAACATAGCGAACTATGTTTCTAACTCGTCGCTCACTTACAAACACAAGAAGCACTGGAAAACCTGCGGTTACTTTGAGAAATCCTCCGTCTAACCTGAGAAAGTGAACAACGTCGGAGAAATTCCAGAAGGGTCTACTTTGTGGTTCGGTAAGACCTTAAGGGAACGAAGGAAAGCTGGAGAGGACTACATGAACCCATGAGATGTAGCTAATGAAGGATCCACCTTAACCATCTCATTGCAAATAAACAGACATCCTCTTCCCTCACTCACTTGGGGCATCATGCTGAAATAAAATTGATATTATCAAAAGAGTAAATAATAAGGGAGTGTATGCAGATATCTCCTCCAGGGCTATGGACGCTCGCTGGCAGCGGAACAAGGTCTTTGATGTCGAGGTGACTCCGCCGGGGCTATGAATGCTTGCTGGCAGCAGAGCGACACCAAAGCAGGTGAGTAGAGGTAATTAAAGGCTTCATTCCAATGAATACTTTGCTAAAATTTTGTAAGAAGGGGGCATGAGTCGGGGACAAAGAGAATGAATGAGCAAAAGGGTTAAAATCCCACAGGCAGACCCAAAAGCATCATCTGAAAAACTTCAAATGCAAAGGTTAAGAGGTTCCGATTTGAGACCAGTTAAGATTCTCCATCATCTTCCGTATCAGCTGAGCATCGGGGGAGGAACAAAGATTCTTCTTTCGCCCAATGAATCTCCATTTGTTGAGCACTCAACACACCCTAAAAATTCTATGCCCATTTCTACTTTTTGGGTACCACTTGATCTTTTGCACTATATGTTTCCACTTCAGTATGAAACTGCTGCCTGTGATTATATTTTATGTTTTCATGTTTGAATTGTTTAAAGTTTTCTTGAACATATAAAGAATCATCTTAAATTTAAAAAGGGACTTAACAAATACTTAAGAAATCGACAGTCTATAGTTTGCTCCAACACACTCAGGAAATTCGGCATCTGGAAATATTATAAGTGACAAAAATTGCTTGAGAAGTTCAAAATAGTCGAGCACCGATATTCTTTGGGATTGACAGAAGGAGGTTCTTCTCATCCCAATGAATAAAATCCACTAAAGATATCGCTGAAGACCGATCCATTCAATTTCGACAAAAAAATGAAAGAGTAAGCGTCGCACGAGTAAAGGAATATTATCGTCGATCGACGACCCCTGAAATGTTCTTGGTGTCAAAAAATTACGAAGATGGTAATTCACGAAGAAAACTATGCATTAATTTTTCATTTGAACGTTGATCCCCTACGCCATGCTGGCATCGATAGTCCTGGTATCTAGTTCTTTTAGCGCATTCAACATGGGCGAAGTCCTCATGTGCAATCCTTACCCACCAGTTGAGTTCTATATTTCATGTTTTTAAAATATTTTAATAACCCCGAGTCAATAACGCCACATCAACATCAATCGACGTCGGAAGTTTTAAAAGGAAAGTATCAATGAACTCACAAAGCAACTCATAACAATGATAATTATAAAAGCTCATAATTGGCAAGAAACTTAAATAAAAGAAAAAGACACGATGGATTTACATACGAAGAGGGAACATGATACACTCGAAACTCTTTCAAATTTTCATATAATTAAAGCTCCCTCTAGGCTCATGTTACATACAAATAAATACCACTAGGGTCTTGATTAACCAACTCGGTTATAGTGAGAATATGAAAAAATAAATTTACAACAAAAAGGAGAAAGCTATCAAGCGTCACTTTGGAGAATGCAAAGCAAGAGCCCGCCCATTATGTATCTCCTGCACACAGACCTTCTCCCGAGCCACTGCTCGTGCCTTGCTATGTTTTATTTTTCTCCTTCCCCGTCATCCTTTGTGCCTCTCACAGCTTCACAATCGTATCTTGTGCTTCCCAAAGCCATCTCTTGAGCCAATCTGTGCTTCCTTCGTGACCCTATGGTGACGATACCTCCTGGTTCTTCACTGCCAATTGTCCCTACAATTCTCTATTTTCTTGGTAAATCTCGACTATGGAAAGTTGGGCCTGCTCTAGCTGCTAGATGGGACTCCCAACGGGAGAAACTGGTGTCTTTTATTTTCCCTTTCGTCTCCCGCTTCCTCGACTGGTAGTCCTGATAGGCTTTGACCAGGTAGTGTGCATCGTAAAATCCTCAACGGCCGAGTGTGCACTCAGCTCAGTGGGGAGGTGGCCTTCTCCTCATTTTTCCTTGTTTTTTTCTAGGCCTTCCCCTCCTCCATGATGTCTGATTTTGAGAAGGCATGACACCAAACATACGTCCTTCATGCATATTCCTCTCCACTCCCACTTCCACTAGAGACACTGACACTGTTTCCGAACAACGACATGTACCTCCTATTGAAGCTTCAAGGATACTAGATGCCAATAAGAAAGAGTCCCAGGCACGTTGGGGCTCCGACATGGCACTCCTGCTAGCTCGCAAACCCCGTCCCTTGTTTAAGGGGGATCCCATAGTGCAACAACGTATTGGCTTAGATGTCTGCAGATGAGTAAAGACTACAACACAGAGTTCTGCCAGAATTAGACTCGCAATGCCAACGTTACTGATGTATAAACTCGGCTGTTGTGTAGAATTCCCCATAGAGCCCCTAGAATTTATAACGGAATGAGGGAGAAAAACAAAACATGCCAAAGGACACTCATGCCTTGCGACGGGATGTCTCAAAGAGTTAATGCATCACAGCTGCTCGACAGAAGCAATCCAAAACTTATAAAACACCGTCGATCGAAGTTGCAGGGAATATATGATACGATCATTATAATCTCTTTAAACTCCCCAGCTTCCATTATTAACGAATGATAGTTGACACACTTGGTGATAAGGCTCTTGGAGGAACCACTCACGTCAACCTGAGGCATTTAATGACTTCATAATTACAATATCTGACCTTCTGGGAGCGTACGCGCACACATTTGGCTCTGGAATCTTCTCCCCAACCCTAAGAGTCAAGCAGCTACTATGATGGTTCTGATGCTCATATCTTCCATACTTGATTTTCCACACTATGGCATGCTGACGTAACTCATTTAAACTAAAGAGTAGCGGCGACATGGAAAAGGAAATCACAGGTCATTCAAAGGAGCGACTGGGATCATGTAAGTATTAAACGATCGAGACTAACGAGCTCCACAAGTACACATCGGTCTATTCTGTTTTGTTTGTATCTTACTATGTGTTACATGATCGCTAAACTACCTCAACCCTGATTACAGGAAATATCCTCTCAACTACTGGACACAAAATGCTCTATGACCTCAGTATGTTTCCACTTCAGTATGAAACTGTTGCCTGTGCTTATCTTTTATGTTTTCATGTTTAAATTGTTTAAAGTTTTCTTGAACATATAAAGAATCATCTTAACTTTAAAAATGGGATTAAAAAATACTTAAGAAATCGACAGTCTATAGTTTTCTCCAACATTCTTAGGAAATTCGGCGTCGGGAGAGATTATAAGTGACAAAAATTGCTTGAGAAGTTCAAAATAGTCGAGCGCTGATATTCTTTGGCATTGACAAAAGGAGGTTCTTCTCATCCCAACGAATAAAATCCACTAAAGATATCACCGAAGACCGATCCATTCAACTTCGACAGAAAAATGAAAGAGTAAGCGCCGCACGAGTAAAGGAATATTATCGCTGATCGACGACCCCCGAAACGTTCTTGGTGTCGAAAAATTACGAAGATGGTAATTCATGAAGAAAACTACGAATTAATTTTTCATTTGAATGTTGATCCCCTACGCCATGCTGGCATTGACAGTCGTGGTATCTAGTTCTTTTAGCGCATTCAACATGGGCGAAGTCCTCATGTGCAATCCTTACCCACCAGTTGAGTTCTATATTTCATGTTTTAAAAATATTTTAATAACCCCGAGTCAGTAACGCCACATCAACATCAATGGACGTCGGAAGTTTTAAAAGGAATGTATCAATGAACTCACAAAGAAACTCATAACAGTGATAATTATAAAAGCTCATAATTGGCAAGAAACTTAAATAAAAGAAAAAGACACGATAGATTTACATACGAAGAGGGAACACGATACATTCGAAACTCTTTCAAATTTTCATATAATTAAAGCTCCTGCCAGGATCATGTTACATACAAATAAATACCACTGGGGTCTTGATTAACCGGCCTAGTTATAGGAGGTCTTCCACATGCGTGCATGCAAGAGACGTCTTCCGGGAGAGGCAGTGATCGATTGAGACTTATTTCATTTGATTTTCTGAACCGATGAGTCTTCTGATGGGGCTGGCCGGGAAGGAGCAACGGCCAAAGGCGACTGATTAGTTCTCTGAAAAAATATGAAAAAATAAATTTACAACAAAAAGGAGAAAACTATCAAGCGTCACTCCGGAGAATGCAAAGCAAGAGCCTTCCCATTATGTATCTCCTGCGCACGAACCTTCTCCCGAGCCACTCCTCGTGCCTTGCTATGTTTTATTTTTCTCCTTCCCCGTCATCCTTTGTGCCTTGCACAACTGCACAATCGTACCTTGTGCTTCCCAAAGCCATCTCTTGAGCCAATCTGTGCTTCTTTCGCGACCCTATGGTGACGATACCTCCTGGTTCTTCACTACCAATTGTCCCTACAATTCTCTATTTTCTTGGTAAATCTCGACTATGGCAAGTTGGGCTTGCTCTCGCTGCTAGATGGGACTCCCAACGGGAGAAACTGGTGTCTTTTATTTTCCCTTTCGTCTCTCGCTTCCTCGACTGGTAGTCCCGATAGGCTCTGACCAGGTAGTGTGCATCGTAAACTCCTCAACGACCGAGTGTGCACTTAGCTCAGTGGGGAGTTGGTCTTCTCCTCCTTTTTCCTTATTTTTTCTAGGCCTTCCCCTCCTCCATGATGTCTGATCTTGAGAAGGCATGGCACCAAACATACATCCTTCATGCATATTCCTCTCCACTCCCACCTCCACTTGAGACACTGGCATTGTTTCTGAACAATGACATGTACCTCCTATTGAAGCTTCAAGGATACTAGATGCCAATAAGAAAGAGTCCCAGGCACGCTGGGGCTCAGACCTGGCATTCCTACTGCCTCGCAAACCCCGTCCCTTGTTTAAGGGAGATCCCATAGTGCAACAACGTATTGGCTTAGATGTCTGCAGATGAGTAAAGACTACAACACAAAGTTCTGCCAGAATTAGACTCACAAGGCCAACATTACCGATGTATAAACTCAGATGCTGTGTAGAATTCCCCACAGAGCCCCTAGAATTTATAACGGAATGAGGGAGAAAAACAAAACGTGCCAGAGGACACTCATGCCTTGCGACAGGATGTCTCAAAGAGTTAATGCATCACAACTTCTTGATAGAAGCAATCCAGAACTTATGAAACGCTGTGGATCAGAGTTGTAGGGAATATATGATATGATCATTATAATCTCTTTAAACTCCCTAGCTTCCATTATTAACGAATGATAGTTGACACACTTGGTGATAAGGCTCCTGGAGGAACCACTCACCTCAACCTGAGGCATTTAACGACTTCATAATTACAATAACTGACCTTCTGGGAGCGTACGCGCACACGTTTGGCTCTGGCATCTTCTCCCCAGCCCTAAGAGTCAAGCGGCTACTATGACGGTTCTGATGCTCATATCTTCCATACTTGATTTTCCACACTATGGCATGCTGACGTAACTCATTTAAACTGAAGAGTAGCGGTGACATGGAAAAGAAAATCACAGGTCATTCAAAGGAGCGACTGGGATCATGTAAGTATTAAATGATCGAGACTAACGAGCTCCACAAGTACGCATCGGTCTATTCTTTTTTGTTTGTATATTACTATGTGTTACATGATCACTAAACTACCTCAACCCTGATTACAGGAAATATCCTCTCGACTATCGGACAAAAAATGCTCTATGACCTCAGTATGTTTCCACTTCAGTATGAAACTGCTGCCTGTGCTTATCTTTTGTGTTTTCATGTTTGAATTGTTTAAAGTTTTCTTGAACATATAAAGAATCATCTTAACTTTAAAAAGGGACTTAACAAATACTTAAGAAATCGACAGTCTATAGTTTTCTCCAACACACTCAGGAAATTCGGCATCGGGAAATATTATAAGTGACAAAAATTGCTTGAGAAGTTCAAAATAGTTGAGCGCCGATATTCTTTGGCATTTACAGAAGGAGGTTATTCTCGTCCCAATGAATAAAATCCACTAAAGATATTGCTGAAGACCGATCCATTCAACTTCGACAGAAAAATGAAAGAGTAAGCGTCGCACGAGTAAAGGAATATTATCGCTGATCGACGACCCTCGAAATGTTCTTGGTGTCGAAAAATTACGAAGATGGTAATTCACGAAGAAAACTATGCATTAATTTTTCATTTGAACGTTGATCCCCTATGCCATGCTGGCATCGACAGTCGTTGTATCTAGTTCTTTTAGCGCATTCAACATGGGTGAAGTCCTCATGTGCAATCCTTACCCACCAGTTGAGTTCTATATTTCATGTTTTAAAAATATTTTAATAACCCTGAGTCAGTAACGCCACATAAACATCAATCGACATCGGAAGTTTTAAAAGGAACGTATCAATGAACTCACAAAGAAACTCATAACAGTGATAATTATAAAAGCTCATAATTGGCAAGAAACTTAAATAAAAGAAAAAGACATGATAGATTTACATACGAAGAGGGAACACGATACATTCGAAACTCTTTCAAATTTTCATATAATTAAAGCTCCTGCCAGGCTCATGTTACATACAAATAAATACCACCGGGGTCTTGATTAACTGGCCCGGTTATAGTGAGAATATGAAAAAAGAAATTTACAACCAAAAGGAGAAATCTATCAAGCATCACTTCGGAGAATGCAAAGCAAGAGCCCGCCCATTATGTATCTCCTACGCATGGACCTTCTCCCGAGCCACTCCTTGTGCCTTGCTGTATTTTATTTTTCTCCTTCCCTGTCATCCTTTGTGCCTCGCACAACTGCACAATCGTACCTTGTGCTTCCCAAAGCCATCTCTTGAGCCAATTTGTGCTTCCTTTGCGACCCTATAGTGACGATACCTCCTGGTTCTTTGCTGCCAATTGTCCTTGCAATTCTCTATTTTCTTGGTAAATCTCGACTATGGCAAGTTGGGCCCGCTCTAGCTGCTGGATGGGACTCCCAACAGGAGAAACTGGTGTCTTTTATTTTCCCTTTCGTCTCCCGCTTCCTCGACTGGTAGTCCCGATAGGCTCTGACTAGGTAGTGTGCATCGTAAACTCCTCAATGGCCGAGTGTGCACTTAGCTCAGTGGGGAGGTGATCTTCTCCTCCTTTTTCCTTATTTTTTCTAGGCCTTCCCCTCCTCCATGATTTCTGATCTTGAGAAGGCATGACACCAAACATACGTCCTTCATGCATATTCCTCTCCACTCCCACCTCCAATTGAGACACTGACACTGTTTCCGAACAATGACATGTACCTCCTATTGAAGCTTCAAGGATACTAGATGCCAATAAGAAAGAGTCCCAGGCATGCTGGGGCTCAGACCTGGCACTCCTGCTACCTCGCAAACCCCGTCCTTTGTTTAACGAGGATCCCATAGTGAAACAACGTATTGGCTTAGATGTCTGCAGATGAGTAAAGGCTACAACACAGAGTTCTGCCAGAATTAGACTCGCAAGGCCAACGTTACCGATGTATAAACTCAACTGCTGTGTAGAATTCCCCACAGAGCCCCTAGAATTTATAACAGAATAAGGGAGAAAAAAAAAACGTGCCAAAGGACACTCATGCCTTGTGACAGGATGTCTCGAAGAGTTAACGCATCACAGCTGCTCGACAGAAGAAATCCAGAACTTATGAAATGCCGTTGATCGGAGTTGCAGGGAATATACGATATGATCATTATAATCTCTTTAAACTCCCCAACTTCCATTATTAACGAATGATAGTTGATACACTTGGTGATAAGGATCTTGGAGGAACCACTCACCTCAACTTGAGGCATTTAACGACTTCATAATTACAGTATTTGACCTTCTGGGAGCGTACGCGCACACGTTTGGCTCTGACATCTTCTCCCCAGCCCTGAGAGTCAAGCAACTACTATGATGGTTCTGACGCTCATATTTTCCATACTTGATTTTCCACACTATGGCATGCTGACATAACTCATTTAAACTGAAGAGTAGCGGCGACATGGAAAAGGAAATCATAGGTCATTCAAAGGAGCAACTAGGATCATGTAAGTATTAAACGATCGAGACTAACGAGCTCCACAAGTACACATCAGTTTATTCTGTTTTGTTTGTATCTTACTATGTGTTACATGATCGCTAAACTACCTCAACCCTGATTATAGGAAATATCCTCTCGACTACCGGACAAAAAATGCTCTATGACCTCACCGAATAACTTGCAAAGATGACCGACGCAAGATCAGGGCAAGTGAGACGATGCGCAAAACTTCCAATCAGAGCCCGAACCATGCTACAACAGTTGGACTCCAGTCTAGTAAAGTACCAGGCGCATGCAATGGATATTAGGGGAATATATGTAGCTCCGATGGAATAGTACATATTTCCATGGGCCCAAACTTGTGAAGAACTATTTATCAGTTGGTTCGAATACAAGAGAACTCACCCTTTTCAAGAGGTATCTCAGGCTGACTGTTAGAAGATGACGCCACGTGGAAATTTTTGTTTTGATTAAACTGCACTTAGTCGTTAAATTCAGTTAAACTTTATATTATAAATAAATACATCGACCAATTAGTCAAGGGTCGATGGTTGTTGTAAGAACTCTTTCTTTCTGGTTGTTAAGAATTATTTTAAAGCTGCAATGAATTGAGAAATCCTTCTCGACCAAAGACAAATTGTTTTCATCAAATGCATGTGATTGGACTTGGAGAATAACTATTTCATATCTCGTTTCATGAACGATGCATTAATGAGTAAGAGCAATTAATTCAGTTGTCAAGTTATCTGGTGCAATGTTTTAATGTTGTTGGCTTTAATGATGAAGATGAATCGTTGTGTTATTATTTGATGAATGGTTATGGTAGATGAATTATTTTGCTTGACATTATCTTATTACATATGTGATTTCTTTATAATAATTAGTTTCTCAGACAGTAATTGGATTCTCACATGGTTGATGGATTAGTACTAGGCCCGTGGTATAGAATCATTGTCTGCATGTTTGAGTAGCGGGTTATCCCAAGCTCAACCTCTTCCTAGTAGTTAAAACTTAATCCTGTTTGCTGTCAATGTGGTTTATACTAGCTTGCATCTCTCATACCAGTCCCACCCAAGAGAAAATACAGAAGAGAATATTCCTAACTGAAGGAGGATCCTTCACAAGAAAACACAAATCCCATCGATAATTTGGCTGGATTGCAAGATCTGGAGAACCATTCCATCTTTAAATGCTGTAGAGTCTAATTGGGCCTCGATGGCAGGTTTGGTTCCTACTATTGAATCAAGGGATTTAAGACCCATCAAAACCACATTCATTGGTAGAGCCTTGACATGGTACATGAAGTACAAGGCCACTCCACCGACAAGACAAGCAAAGTCCCTAACAAAGATCAAGCAAGATCTACTTAAGGAATTCTAGAAACCTAAGTCAAAATCTCAATGTATTACACAAGTCAAGGAAATTAAGTAGAAACAAGGAGAAATAGTGTGGGATTATGACCAATGGTTCAATATTTTTTTCGGATAGGATGATTTTCCAGATCCAAGACATACAACAAAGAGAATGGTTCACTACGAGGTTACTCCCCCATATCCAAGTCCCAGTCACCCAACATAAGGTGATGACTCAAGCATAGGCCATGGATATTTCAATGTTCTTGGAGGCTACACTAGGAGGGGCAAAGACATCGATAGGATTGGAACATATGCAGTCAAAATTGGCTAATTTGATGATGCAGTTGCAAGATATGGCAAAGACAAAAGTCATGCACGAGCACATGTGGTGTACCATGTGTCAAGCTAAGGGGAATCGCAAGGAAAAGTTCCATGTACTTGGAAATTATGTGGAGAGGGGAGTGTTGAGTCCATTTCCAACAGGGCCGTGTTCATACAAAATGGTGCAATATTTGCAGAAAGTGGGGCCATGTACGACCTTGCTTCCCAACATTGGAAAAATATCATAAAACATATGATACCTCATTCTGCAAATTCTGTAAGTCCATGGGATATGATATCAACAACTGTTGGTCACTCCAACTGATGCAAGACCTAAAATGTAAACTATCATGGATATTCCACTGGAACAATTCATCACAACAGATCTGATAAATAACTAAAATATTTATTATTAAGGATGTTTTTCCTCTAGGTTTCAAGAATATTTAGTTACCGATTTTTCTACTTATGCATGCATAGATAAAATGTGGAACATAGAGAACAATAAAACATCGTCACACCATCCACAAATAAACACAAGATATGACATGGGAAACCAAATATGGGAGAAAACCCAACAATAAGGTGATCTCCTCTCTTTTCTTTGGTATATATATGATGCAAGTACAAAGAAGGAGGCACTCTTTGTGGAGTTTCCTTTCACCTCTGGCTTGTATGTCTACTAAAAAATCTCTCCTCCTCTGTTATGCTCATAGAATACCACTCTCATATGTTTTTCTCAACTATGGAACAAGATACAATGCAAAATAATGGAACCCATTCTCCTCCTAGTGGCTTGATATTTAACATAACCCGATATCCATCTAGGGGTAGGTTTTTGACTTCCTCAACCCTCAATTGTGATAGGGTTTTGTACCTTCTAGAATCTTCTTGAAATTACATACATGGCTAGCCCCATTTGCATGAGTAACGGGGGTCAATGTGGCATCCTCTTGTACCATGTGGTCAGCATGGTAGGTCAACTTGCAGGAGGAATAGATTTTTCATATGAACTCTGATTGACCCATGGTCTACGCTGTTGGAAAGGTATCCGAGTGTAGAATACCTTCAAGGGAGTGTGTGTTAGTTTTGGAAAACAGAACCCCAAAAAACATCATTTAATGCCTCAAAATGACTTTGGAAGGTTATGAACCCCAATTTTATGAACTGGGACCTACCACTAAAATGGCCATACAAGATGAATCCTCTGATTTTTTTCCACTTCAAAAGGATCGAGATAGATTACAAACAATATAATGATCCAATCCGGATGATACCTCCCCATTTAGGGAGGATTTTGGTCACCAAAAGATTTACTGAATGAGGTAAGGAAAATTTTCCTCTACCTTATCCCTAAAGTACCACTTTGCTTTGCCTGGAAGTTGTCCTTTCTACCCAATACAGTAAAGGTCATCCTTCCCTTGTCTTGTAGTTCTATAACTCTTATGTTAAACTGTGTCCTCTTCCAATTCTGCCTAATAATCCAGTGCTAAGTCCTCTATGGAAGGTAGGACCAACTCCTCCTCCTGATCCAACATGGAAGGGTCATAGATTTTAAGATTCTTCGCATTCACTACTGAGTAAATGCACATGTATGGGGGTATATTGAGTCAGTAGGCATTATCTCCCACCTTTTCCAATACCTCAAAAGGACCATACCGCAAAGCCTTGATCTTATTACCAGGACCTTGTAACCTTTCCTTATTCAGTTATAACCATACTTAGTCTCTCACTCTAAATGTTCTCTTTATTTTGTGCTAGTCATGTCTAGTCTTGTACTTTTCCTATGACTTCTTCAGTGTCTCTTGTACTTGCAAATGGAACTGCCTAATCTTCTCAACAATTTTTTCTTCTTTTAATGCATCTCCTGTGCGGTCCTCCCTCACTCTTCCTTGTTGTCCACATACAACATCTAAGGGTGAATGTGGAAAATACCCAAAGCAAGTTTCAAAAGGTGACATACCAGTAGGTGTGTGGACTTCTCTGTTATAAGAGTGTTTCATATAGATCATATTTTCATCCCAAGTCTTCAGATGCTTCTGATTGTAACCCCTTAAAAGCTGTACCAAAGTCCTGTTGACTACTTCCATCTGCCCATATGTCTATGGATGGAATGTTGTAGACCTCTTCAACTTAGTGTCCATATTGTCCCACAATGTAGTCCAAAATGCATTGATAAATTTGGTATCCTTGTCTGATATGATGCTCCATGGTATCCCAAAGTGCACCTAGACATGTTCAAAGAACAAGTTTGTTGCTTCTTGTCCCTTGATGGTATTTTTACAAGGCATGCGAATGCACATTTTGCTAAACATGTCAAATACAAAAAATAAATAGTCATTTCCATTCCATGTGGTTGGTAAACCTCCCAAAAAATCCATGGAAATGCTTTCCCAAGTTCGAGTGGGTACATGTAAGGGATGGTATAGACCTTGCTTCTTGTTTTTGGGTTTGCTGGTACAACAAAGTATACATCCTCTAATATACTATGCTACATCTTCTTGCATTCTAGGCCAATACACATACCTCTTTAAGTTGGAAACTCTCTTCCCCAACACCAAAATGTCCTGCTACCTTGAAGGTGTGAGCCTTTCTGACAAACTGCAATCATTCACCTTTAGGAACATAGAGCTTGTCAATATTGTAGAGTAAAACATTATGGAAATGATAGTCAACCTTTCCATCACCTTCTTCTATATGAATATGTCCCTGTAGCTGTTGAAACACCTCCTTGAAGTCCTCATATTCTGTGTATGACTCTTTGTATGCATCATGGGTAAANATATTGTAGAGTAAAACATTATGGAAATGATAGTCAACCTTTCCATCACCTTCTTCTATATGAATATGTCCCTGTAGCTGTTGAAACACCTCCTTGAAGTCCTCATATTCTGTGTATGACTCTTTGTATGCATCATGGGTAAAAGGATCCATGTGCATAAGATTTCCCAAAGCTATAATATTGGATTTGGGTGGCCGTGAAAGCATGTATTCCAACTTATTTTTGCTACCCTTATTATACTTGATTACTAGATGAAATTATTGTAAAAACCCCATCAACTTGTAATTCCTGGTTTGTTGTAGCTTACTATGGGCCTACAAATACTATAGTGGTTGGTGATATGTGTGGATGATGGCATCCTTTCCCATTAGATAATACTTCCAATTTTTGACAACTTGTACCAAGGCATAGAGCTCCTTGTCGTAGGTAGGGTTGTTGAGAACCACCCCATGAAATACTTCAAAATGATAACAAACAATCCTTCTTCCCTGCATCATGACTGCTCCCATGACATACCCACTTGCATCTATCTCCACTTCAAAGGGGTTTTTCAAGTTTGGTAGTGAAAGTACGGGTGCTTGAAAAATATTTATATTCATCTCATCAAAGGCCTTCTGGTAATTCTTCCCCCACTGGAAAATCTTACCACTGGATGTTATGGTGTGGAGTGGTACAAATATCACTGAAAATGAAGCTATGAAATTCCACAAGTATTGTGATACCCAAAAAAAACTCCCAACTTTAGTGACATTTGTAGGAACTATCCATTTCATGATGGCCTCCATCTTTGCAGGATCTATCTTGAGCTCCCCTCCACCGATCACATACCCCAAATACACTAAATATTGTTGAGAAAACTTGCATTTATTGAGATTGACCAACTGTTGGTTCCTTTTCAGAGTCTCTAACACCTGCATAAGATGTGATATGTCTTCCTCCCAGGTTTCTCTATAAACCAATATATCATCCAAATAAAAAATAAAAAATGAATATAGATAAGGGCGTAAAAAATCATTCATTAGTCTCATAAATTTAGCTGGTGCGTTGCATAAACTGAATGGCATAATCGACCACTCATACAAACCTTTCCTTGTATTGAAGGAAATCTTCGATAAATATTTTTCTTTGACTCATACTTGGTGATATCCTCATTTCAAATCCAGCTTAGTGAAGTACTTGGCATGGTGCAACTGGTTCAACAGATCATCAATCCTTGGCAGATGGTACCGATTCTTCAATGTAATATCGTTCAATGCCCTGTAATAAATACACATTATCCAAGTCCCATCTTTCTTAGGAACAATTATGGGTGACACACAAGGTGAGGTACTTATTATAATCACACCCTACTCCAACAACTACTGCAACTTCTTATTCACTTCTATAACAGACTATTTATACAACCCCATATTTGGAAATGGGGAATCTGGTAATAACTGTATTACGTGTTCCACATCCCTCTTGGGTAGTATCCCTTTAGGCTCCTTGAACACTCCTCTGTATTCTTGTAGAAACTCCTCCCACTCATGTTTCTGCTCTTTAGCACACCCCTCTAGGGATGCCTTCACTCACATGATTCATCATCAGACTGATTTTCTCTTAATAAAAGAAAAATATATTTCTTACTAGAACTAATCAACTTATTGGCTTGGTTGGAAATTACTAGTGATATCTTTGAATTTCCTTTATGTGTGTTAATGACGTAGGAGTTCCCATCCTTGATCAATCGGTATTGGTTGTCTCTCCGCATGAAGATTGCATCCCTCATATACATGTAGGGGATTCCAAATACTACTCCACATACATAAAGAGGTACTACGTCCAATTCCACTTCATCAATAAAATCAACACTTACAACAAATTTAATATTACATTGTTTCGTTACCTTTATCTCTACATCCTTGTTTACACAACCCAATAGATAGGGTCTAGGATGATTGTGAACCTCCAGTCCAAGATTGTTGACCATATTCACTACTATCATATTATCTCGTGAACCATAGTCGAACATAACATCTATCTTGGTCTTCTTGATCTGAATATTGATGTGGAAGAACTTGGTCATCTCCTTCTCTTCCTAGTGATGAAGGCTACTCAGATTCACCTCCTTTTGCATAGATGTGCAGACGATATTTTCAATTCACATCCAATTTAATTCCAACCTGATCGATTGAATCTATGGCTAGAAGGTTCTTTTTATTTTCATCCTTCTTGCGGTTCTTCGGGTTCAGTGCTGGATGTAGTTTCCAAATTTTTTTCTTGGTGTGGCCATCAATGTTGCAATGATTGTAATGGTTGCTAGGATATTTAATATGATGTGCAGTGGCTTCTGTTTTCTTATATTTCCCCCCTTTCCACTTCTTCTTCTCCTCCTTGAAATCTTCCTGGTTCTCTTTCGACTTCGAACCACTTGGTTGCCTTTTATTTTGGCCTATGTTTTCTAGGTACTGTGTCTATACACACAGATCATCCATTGTCCTTGGATTGAAGAGAATCACCTTCTTTCATAGATGATTATGTAAACTCCCCATATACTTAAGGAGTACATATAGTTTCTTGGAAGATATACCTAGACTGATGGCCATCTTTCTGAACTCAGTGGTGTACTCATGTACACTCTAACCCTACCTCTTCCTGAAGTAGTGCCATCAGATCCATTGGTCCTCTACATACCTGATAGGGTAGAAATGGGACTTGATGAGGGTTTTGAATTACTCCTACCTAGTTACTGGTGGATCACCCTCCAACCTAAGTGTTTCCATGTGGCCTTCCCACTAGTTTAAAGCATGGCCCTCTAACTTCAATCTATCAAATGAAATCTTCTGCCCTTCATCTATATGGTGAATGCTAAAATAAACTTCTAGTTATTACAACTAATGATTTAGTTTTAATGCATCGATCTCACCTTGGTATGGATTTATTTACACTTTCGATTCCATCTTGAATAGGGATTTTGAAGGGTTGAAAACACTAAAACTTGGATACTCTTTCTCAGATTCTTTCTATGACTCCTTTCCAGAGTCTTCTCGATTTCCTAATTTCCCCTCCGATTTGATGTTTGAGTTAGATCCTCCATCATATCCAAACGGTATGAGCTTGTTTGCTAGAGCTGCAATGATGAGGTTCATATTGAGACTGATGTCAAAACATTGTTCTTACAACCACTCAAATCTCTCTTCTACTGGAACTTGAGGGTTATTATGAATAGACTCGTCTGCTAGGGCTAGGGTTTCTGCAACTTCTCTTTAAGTCGATTCCTGGATCTTGCAACTTCCCAAAAATACCCAAAATAAATACCTGCTCTTATACCAATATGATCTGTAAAATTTCATGGATATTCCACTGGAACAGTTTGTCACAATAGATATGACAAATAACTAAAACATTTATTATTAAGGATAATTTTCCTTTAGATTCCCAGAATATTTAGTTACTGATTTTTTTTCTTATGCATGAATAGATAAAATGAAGAACACAGAGAACAATAAAATACAATCACAACATCCACAAATAAACACAATATATGACTTGGGAAACCATATACCGAAAAACATAGCTAGAAGGTGAGGCTGCTCCACTCTCTTTGCTCTGGTATAGAAATGATGCAAGTACAAAGAAATAGGCACTCTCTGTGGAGTTGCCTTTGACCTATGGCCTGTATGGCTGCTATAGAATCTCAAACCTCAATTGTGATAGGGTTTTGGATTTCTAGAATATTCTTGAATTTACATACGTGGCTAACCACATATGCATGAGTAACATGGGCTGATGTGGCATCCTCTGATATCATGGTGGTCAATATGGTAGGTCAACTTACAGGAGGCATAACTTTTGCATACAAAATCATATTGACACATGGTCTGCACCATTGGAAAGGTATCAAAGTGTAGAATACCATCTAGGGGGTGAGAATAAGTTGAGAACAACAATACCTTGAAAAAATCATTTAATGCCTCAAAATGGCTATAGAAGGTTATGAACCCACATTTTCCAAACCGGGACTTGCCACTAAAATGACCCTATAAGATGAATCCTCCAATTTGTTTCTAGTCTGAAAAGATCGAGAAGATCACAAACAAAATAATGATCCAATTTGGATCAATACCACACACACAATGTATTTCAGGTGCAAGAAGAACATAAGGGTGGTGATTGTGGCGATGCTGAGAGAGGCGACTATCAAGGAGGGCCCAGAGGTGGATATGGCATGGTCGCAGATGAGGATATGGAGGAGGGGGAGGTAGACCACCCAATTTATTTAATTGTGGAGAAATTGGCCATGTGTCAAGGTTATACCAAACCGTTCTCTTTTTATGGGTACTGTAACAACACCAAGCATGTCACATAAGATTGTCTTGACTTAACGAAAACGTGGGAGGAAAAGAAGGCACATCGCAACATGGTGCATGCGGAGCCATGAAAAAATAAGAAGGAAAAGGATGTTGATGTTTGAGTGATAACTCGAGGATGAGTGAAGACATGAATGGATTTAAAGCATGGTGAAAGCTCGGGTCAAAACTAGAGGGGAAAATCAGAAGGGCTGCACAACCCCCTACTAAATTTGATACTTCTTAGAAGAAGCATTTTATGCACGATTCATAGAGGGCCCTCAAAGAAGAAAGATCACAAGAAGAGATGTAGCACACAACTCAAAGGTCATTTGAGGAGGCTTATATTCATGAAGAATTCCAACGTGTGACACAAATGTCGCTGAAAGAGGATCACGCCCATGAAGAGTTACAACACACGACACAAATGTCATTGGAGGAAGATCACGTGTGAAAATAAATATAGTGCATGATGAAAAGGTCATTGGAAGACGCACGAATATAGAAAGAGCTATGAGACACTGAGCAAAGAGTGATTGAGGAACATCGCCTTGATAAGTTGAAGCACGTAGCGCGTGAAGAAGAATTGCATGACTTGTGTTGCGAGACAGAGACCGAAGACCAAGTAAGGACTTTCTTGCATTGTTGTTTGATATTGCTGAATGATCCTGATGTTGCGATAAATTTAACACAAATTTTAGCTAATTTCATGGGGGAACAAGGGATGGAAAAAACCATATCATCCCCCTTACTAGAAAGGGATCTGTGTCAAGTAAGTAAGCAAAAGTGCACCGAAAAAGAATTCAAAATGACAATTGAACTTGGGATTTATAAATGGATGGAGTCATGTTGGATCTGGGGTTCGAAATGAACATTCTACTAAAGAAATCCTGGGAGTTGATGGGTAAATCTAGTTTGGTTTGGTCACCCATCCAACTGCGGTTGGAAAACCAATACAAGATCTACCCTATAGGATGACTAAATAAATTTGAGGTGAATATAGAAGGGATTAAGAAGAAGGATGACTTTGAATTCATAGATATTATGTATGAATCTAATCCATACCATGCACTGCTTGGCATATATTGGGCCTTTGACAACAATGCAGTGATGAATTTGAAGAAGAGACATATGTCATTTGAGATAGATACCTTGTGCATGATTGCACCTATAGACCCTAATGAAGGGGATAGGTACAATGAGCCGGTGGATGAGGATGCATGCAGATTTGTTACTGAGAACATATATAAGATCAATGGGCACAGGGAAGATTACATCAATCCCACCACAAATGGAGAGTTGAGTTGGAAAAGCATGAAGTACTATGATATTGACTCCAAAGATGCCATGGAGAGGTGGAAGAACAAGCTTTATGAGGTCTCTAATTGTAGATGTGTGAGGATAAATAAATTCATGCACTGAATCAGATTTGAGTTATGCAATGCCCCATGATTTGATGGAATAGGGCCAGTAGAGGCATTCCTAGTGTAGATGGAACATACCATCCCAACAGAACGAATGATTTAGTCCATGGATGTTGTGGTTTGGGGGACACCTCCGTGATGGTAGGTGATGCATCACACGAATATTTAGGACTGGGCACATGTGTTCAAGTTGATAAAATTTAGGTTCCATCCCATCTCGGACTTTGATTTGGCTAATCGCTACAAGGGCACTCAAGATACTCAAGAACACATTTACTTTTGTGAATGACGCTGAAATTCCAAGAGTATCCCTAGAACATAATGGGTCCATTGGTTTGTTCATACAATGAATATGGTTTCTAGGAGATGGCATATCCATGAGGAGCTCGGGAGGCAGACCACATATTGGATCCATGTAATTTCACAATTTTTCTCAACATTCTGCTTCATAGTAGAGGATATGACTCAAAGGGAGGCATTCCTCAGGACTAAGGACTTTATATTTTACTGTCAACCAAAGGAAATCACCCCAAAAGTGGTATGTTCATACCATCAACTCATGGCCAATATGAAAGATACCATCAATTGCTGGAAGGTCGAGGTGGATGAAATTGACGACGATGATCCCTAAGGGATAAAAAACAAAGAATTCGAGGGTGAGTGCTCACTGAAGGGAAAGGTCACATATATGATGGGTGAGCACTCATGGAAGGGCGATGGGCATTCCATGAGGTAGTTGGCTTGAGGATGAGTCAAGTAATAGTGGTGGGGGCCCGTTGGCACCCAAAGTTTTGGGTTAATATCGCATGTGTACACAAATGAAGTTGTGCACACTCATTTCATTTTTGTGTGTGCCCAAGCTGATGCACGAGGATTGAAAAGAAGTGCACTGTGGATCAAGTTTTGGTAATGCACGATGGGTCAAGTTTTGGGATGCATCCCATAAATTAAGAAAAATCCCACCGGAATCAAGAAATGAATCATCAGAAAATATCCCTGAAGGATTACTGCCAACAACACAAGGGAACGTGGAGTAGACAAAAGATGAGTTGGAAAGTTTGTTAATATTTCCCCAATTCTAGAAAGGCTACATGGAATGCAGGTAGGTGAAAGAAGCATGCGATACTTTTAGTTAGTAGAGAAAGTGGAGTAGAAATGAAAGAGACAGAGCTCCAGAGCTGAAAAGGATATAAAAGGAAGAAAGGACGACAAAGAAGGGGTTGATTCACTGAGTTATTTATTTTTGTTCATTGTTGAAGAGCTCGCTTTGAGCCTTTTTAGTATTGTAAGGTCCTTGTTTGTAAGTCTGAGTCTATGATATGATAAAGGTATAGAATAATGCACATGGTGCAATGTATTGTAAATTTGGGGAATTATCTGAGGGAATATGAGAGATTGTTGCTATCGATATATGTTTTTCTTAATGTATGCTTATGCTTGATGGAATGAGGATGATAATAAAGCTGCACTGATTCTGAACCTATGATGTGTTAATTATGTGTTTGAATGAATCTTTTATTCCCATTATGTTTGTCATCTGTTAAGTAACCTGTAATGCATTATATGAATGTCAACCCAGATATATCTCTGTGTGTTTATTCCTTCATCCCCAACATAAGACCATATGGTCTCTGTGATCTTCATAGTGTCTCAGCTGAGACCTTCTTCATCCTTGGTTGAATATTGATATGTCGATGCTTTAGGGTTTTTGTTGGTCAACAATGGGAAAAACCTGGGTCTTAACCCCCCAATAGTAGGAAGGAAACACACAAGTGTGAAACAACCCAACATACTTCGACACTTTGTTTTCTCATTGATGATCAAAACTGACTTAGGTCTAGCAATAAAAGTGATTCACCTTTGCTGATATAGATTAATTTCAATTCAAAATTAGGCTTTGGGACAATTTTTTTTTTTAAATTTTCTAAAGATAAAGGATGCTAGCTACACTATATGATATGCATGAAATCATTCAATTAACAAATGCTCGAAATTATTTGTGAAATCTAAGAAAAAATGGTACACAAAATTTTAAAACTTTAGGGTGCGTTGTGTACTAAACATAGTGGTTATCATTTGGTGCAATAATGACAAAAACCACCTTGAAATAGAGTGACGGGGAAGCAATAAAGTTGCAAATAGAATACACACATAAGTCTCTACCCCTATAGAGAAAATTCTTTATATAACCCAACATTGTCTACAACACCTTTAACACAACATAATCACCCTATACATCACAATGCATCATAGTGTAGGATTGAATACTCACTTTAAGACAACCAAGACTATAAAGAAACAAGTCAAACTGACATTGACAACTTACTAAGTACAAATGATACCTATTAGAAATTTTCGAGCATAACCCATGAATTAGAACAATTTTTTTTTATGTTATTGAAATGCAACTTTGAAAAATAACCTGCATAGTATTTAGGGAGAACTACAAAAAACCCAAAATACACACAAAAGTCAAACTAATATCGATAGCTTACCCAATACAAATATATCTATTTGAAACATTCAAGAATAACCCATGAATCAAATTTTTTTTTTTTTTTATGTTATTGAAATGCAACTTTGAACGAATAATCTACATAGTATTTAGGGAGAACTACACCAAAATAAAACAATTTTTAGATGTTAAATGGATTGTTCTAGAGAACAAAGAAAAAGTTACATAGACGATAACACAAAAATTAGAGATGATTTTGCTAGCCTGATAGAATATTTTTTTTGCAAGTAAGATTTTTTTCTATTAAAATATTAACACAATGTACATAATTGTCAACATGGCTAGCAAGCAATCTAGATATCCATCAACAACTCAAAAGTCAGCTAGTCCGCCCAAAGGGAAACCAACCAGCTATAAAAAAAGGACATATTTAATCGAGTCCATACAAGCATAAAAATATCTAGATACCTATAAGATTTAACCAACAAGTCCGAAAAAAAAAACTAGAGAAGGTAGTAAAGACAATCAGACTAAAAAGATCTAGTCCAAAACAAGCAACTAAAATATCAGTCATGGTGAGATGTCACTTGATCCGGGTGGTTAATATCCAGAAGGAATAAAGAGTGGCATCTCTATTTTAGAGGTTCTTCAGTGATATCATCCTTGTTGGAGTCCAACGAGGTAGAAGAGATAAAAATCCATGTATTTGCCAAACAATCAACCTGTTTGTTGGCCACTCTTTTGACATGAGATGGGACAAGGCCAAAAATGTCCCTAATATATATTTGTATAAAATATAGAAGAGACTCAAGATGCCAATTGTCAGAAATATTAGTTGGAGGAGATCCATGCTGAAGGCGAGTGAGGATGTGAACGGTGAGATAAGAATCACCTTCCACAATAAGTTTAGAGAATCGGTGAATGTGAGCTATTCTCAAACCTTGAAGCATGGCCCATATCTTCACTACATTTTTAGAGTTGATGGTGGTGAATATAGTGAATAGGTGGAGGATATTGCCTTCATCATCTCTAAACACCCCTCCAAAACCATTTGGACCCAGATTTCCCTTAGAAGGACCATCGAAGTTAAGCTTGATGAACCCTTCCAGAGGAGGAGACCAAGAGAGAGGGGAAGAGGTTCGAGGCAGGGCAGTCAAGGGGGAGGAAGGAAGAGGGAGGGAGGGAGGGGGAAGCCATACATAGAGGAGGAAAATTTATCGATCATCATATTTAAGAGCATCAACATCCCACTTATCGATGAGAATAGTCTCTATGATGTCGTGCTTGGTTTTAGTACAAATTGAAGGGATCCAAAGAGTTTCATTTTTGAAAATGTGCCAATTTTTTTCTTTCCATATTTCCCACATGGAAAACCCTAGGAAAATATTCCAGATCCAATTCAGAAGAGATTTCTTAAAGCTGTGGAGTCACCAAGAAGAGATAGTGAGGTGGATGGATTCTACTTGTTGATTTTTTTGTTGAAAGGAGATTGCTCCCTGGTCCCAAATAACATGACTAAAGTCACATGTGTTTAGGAGGTGCTTAGTGGATTCAATATATTTATGACACATAACA
>ML815384.1:95741-117068 GCA_009831015.1 Picea engelmannii
GAGGTTTTTCTATGCTATATTGATATTTGGTTCATAACAACTTCGATGATATTTTTTCCCCTGTTGCAAAATTAACTTCCATTAGAGTACTAATGTCTTTGGTTACATCATTTGATCTTGAAATAGAGAAAATGGATGTGAAGAAAACGTTCCTACATGGGGACTTAGAAGAAGAAATCTACATGAAAGAACCTGAAGGATTTGTAGTAAGGGGAAAGAAAGAGATAATGTGCAAATTGAAAAGATCTCTTTATGGTCTAAAATAATCACCAAGGATGTGGTATCAAAATTTTGACACATACATCCTTAGTTTTGGATTTGTGAGAAGCAAAGCTGATCACTGCAAATATTCCAAGGAAGAAGGTGGGTGTTGTAGAATTGTATGTCGACAACATGTTGCTAATTAGAAACAACATGGATGCAATTAAGGAGGCAAAGAAGCAACTATCCTCCAAGTTCCGTATGAAGGATCTTGGTGCAATGAAATTCGTTTTGGGAATGGAGATCAAGAGAGATCAAGCAACTAGAAGATATGGTTGAATAAGAAGAAGTATACTGAAACAATCTTGAAACATTTCAACATGCAGGATTGCAAACTTGTAAAGGTGCCAATTCCCATGGGAGAAAGGATAACTTCTAAACAATGTCCAAAGACATATGAAGAAATAGAGGACATGGCATGTGTTCCCTATGCAAGTGATATTGGTAGTCTAATGTATGCAATGATATGCACTCGATCAAAAATTTCCCATGTAGTGGGAGTGTTGAGAAGATACATGTCGACACCTGGAAAGGAGCACTGGACAACTGTCAAGAGAGTATTCATGTATTTGTGTGGCACAAAAGATTATGATATATGCTACCGAGGAAAAAATCGAGATGACAATGAAGTAGATGTACATGGCTTGGTCGATGCCGACTGGGCTAGAGATCTACATCAACGAAGGTAAACTAATGGATATGTGTTCAATATGTTCGGTGGAGAAATCAACTGGATGAGTAAGCGACAGGAAGTTCTAGCCTTGTCAACAACATAAGCTAAATACATGGAAACCACTCATGGAAGCAAAGTGTTGAAATATTGTAACTGTGAAGAATATTCTATTTATTATTGAGTCATTTTCTTATAGATCAATCCCCTTTTGTGGATTGATCATGTTAGGACTTATGTATGAATAAATACCATTTTGTGGATTGGTCAAACCCTAATTATATCATGCTAATTGAAAAGTCGGCCCCTAGGGATAATTAAAGTGGTTTTAGCCACTAGCTAGAGAATTCAACCCTGCCTAATGAAGAGACACAACTCTAGTGCTTCTAAACTAGTATAAATAAGAGAGGATGACACCTCATTAGCACACTCACTCAAGTCACTCATCTAGTGCATAAGTTTCTGAGATAGCTGAAGTTGGAAGAAGAAGGAGAGAGAGGCACATTGCTTAGTCTTGGATATTCTCTAGTGTTTGGTATTTTATCTTGGCATTGTATTGGCAATCTATATTAAGTAAGTTTTTTCTGGGTTTTCTCCCCCATCAGGGTTTCCCGGGATAAAATGTTGTCCATCTTGTGATTGTGTTTCTCTCAATGATCCTATTTATGCTATTATTGTCTAGTAAATTCAAAATAAATTAATAGAAACTCTAAATTTAACATGGTATCAAAGCTAAGATGAAGAGAGCACCTTTCACTGGATAATAAAAAATGTCACTATTGTTGTACAAGAAAATTAGGGATTTTTGTTAGAAAGGAATTTCAACCTAAAAACTATCTAGGGAAGTGCGCCGTAGCCTAGCGATCTCATTGGCATATTGAGCACACATTTTCAGTGGCTAGAGCCTCTGGGAAGTGAAACCCTAGTTTTGGCTGGTACCAGAAAACCAGAAATCTAGGAAACCAAAACCGGTACCAGAAGTACCAGTCCATATTTTCATAGGCTCAATTTCAAGGGGTAAAATTTGGATTTCCTGAAAATAGAGCGCACCAGCCTACTCACCTCATCCAAGCGCACCTCCTGGTAAGTTCATATTTAATTTCTAATCACTTTCAATTTTTGGTCATTTTCCTAGCTCTAGGTCAAGATGTCTACAAGCACCAAGCTTTTTGACAAGTTAGAAGGTGTGGAAAACTTCCGTTCCTGGAAGTATAGGATTGCACTTATTCTTGAAGAGAATGACCTTGAAAAATTCATAAAAGAAAATGTATTGGAATCCAAAGAAGATGCAACTAAAGCAAAGTACAAGAAGGATATGGTTAGGGCCAAAAGAATCATTACAGACTCTATTAAAGATCAATTTATCCCTCAAGTGGCCTCTAAGAACACTCCAAAAGAGATGTTTGATGCTCTAACCATAATGTATGAAGGAAAGAACATCAACTAGAAGATGAATATGAGAACCCAACTCAAAAGTACAAGGATGCAGAAAGGAGAAACAATCCATGACTATTTCTCTAGGATTTCTCAATTCAAGGAACAATTAGAAGCAATTAGAGACAACCTAGATGAAGATGAACTCATACTGACAACTCTTAATGGTCTCAAAATACCTTGGGATGCCTTCATCCAAAGCATTTGTGCAACAAAGGATAAACTCCAATTTGACAGTCTTTGGGAAGAATGTGTTCAAGAAGAAGAAATAGTATTTAACCGAGAAGCAATACTATTAAGGGATGAATATCAAGTCCTATATGCTCATGCTAAAGGAGGAAAGAAAAGGTCTCACTTTCATAAGGAGACCCATCAACATAAGGAATCTCACTCCCTAATGAGATTCACCCACTTTCATAAAGAATATCACCCTCCAAAGAGATTCCAAAAGTTTCAAAAAGGTCAAAGAAGAGAAAAAGTTTTCTCCTCTTATCAATGCTACCATTGTGATAATATGGGACATATTGCTAAGAATTTTCCAGCCAGAAGAGAAGAATACAAGAAAATAAATAATAAAAGACATCATTCCCATGCAGTTGAAGATGATGAGCCACCCACGAAGATGACTAAAGAAGAGATTGAAAACTATGTTTTATTTTCTGCCCTCTCAGGATCTGTGTCACCTGGAGAGGATACTTGGCTCATAGACATTGGTGCTTCTAAGCATATGGCAGGTCAAAGGTACATTCTCTCTATCCTTACAGAAAATAACTTTTCCTAGAAAGTTACACTTAGATATGATTAACAATACCCTATCAAAGGAGTGGGAGAATTCACCTACAAAATTGATTCATGGACCCCAAGGAAGATGAAGGATGTACTATATGTACTAGGTTTGACAAAGAACTTAATTTCTATCTCAACTTTAGATAAGAAAGGTTTTCGGGTTTCTTTCATGGATGGTGAAGTTCTTATGTGTCCTAAAGGAAAAACCATAGAATATGCAGTTGCTATTGGAACAAAAGAAGGTGGCCTATATAAGTTAAAAGGTCACTCAGATGCAACCTTGATTCACTCCATGTAGAGCTCATGTGAACTTTGGCATAGAAGAGTATCTCACATAAAATACAAAGCCTTACCATATGTGAGAAATATAGTTACAGGTCTACCATAATTCAAGGTTGATCATGAAGGTGTGTGCAAGGGATGTGCACAAGGAAAGAACATAAATAATGCTTTCCTGAAGAGCGACAGTAAAGAAGAAGGAATATTGAAACTTTTTGAGGGGTCTGAGATCCCTTTAACTCAACAGTAGGAACCAAACCCGCCTTAGAGGCCCAATTAGACTCTGCATCATTTTATGGTGGAACGGTTCTCCATATCTTTCAATTTGGCTAATTTATCGATGGGATTTACTTAGTGATTGACAAGATATCTTTATTTGAAAGTTCCTCTTTTAGATTAAACATTCTCTTTTTTCTTTTTCTTTTATTTGATGAGTCTGATAAAATGAGGTGCGCTGGTATAAACCAATTGATATAAGGGATTCTTAACTACCGAAGAAGTCTGAGCCTGGGATAACCCTCGTGCTCAAGCATGCAGACAATGATATTCACACGTATAACAATTCTCGTAATAATACATGAAATTGTTGGTATTTCAACAGTGACTGAGACAATTGTTGAAAGAAAGTACACATGTAATAAAATGATTGCAAGAAAAATAGTTTCCTTAGCTCTATCGTCAATCACACATTAACACAACGATTTGATTTTCATCATTAAGAACAAAAGAACTGCTAAAAGATTGAAACATATAGCTTCTCAATATATTCATAAACTCTTACTCATTACAACATCAATTACTGAAATAGAGGACATTGGAAGTAGTTCCTCCCCAATCCAATCACATACCGCCTTTGATAAATTTTTTTTTTTTGTCTCTGGTTCTAAACAAAACTTCTCAATTAAGGTTGTTTAGAAATAGTTCTTTACAATTCTCAAAAAGAGGGTCCTTTTCACAAAACCATCGACCCTTCCTAAAGGGTCAATCTCCCTATTTATAAAGAATCACTAACTAAAAATAGCTACTACAAGTTTGTGTTAAGTAAAACAAAATATTGCCACATGGCACTGGATCTCTTTGTTCTCTGGAAATCATCTCGTGGTTCTACTAGAGTGAATGAATATTCTTATATTCTTACCACTTGACGAAGAGATCCTAGCATGTGTTAGCATATGAGAATCTATGCTGATCCATCAGAGCTGCAAGAATTTCTTTCACTTCCACTGTCCGTTCTCTATATTTGGCAACCTTGGCACTTAACCATTGTAGAACTGCATGAGCCTTTATCGGATGTTCCATAAAATTATGTATTTGACCCGATGTCATGCTTGCCACCTATGCGATATCCACTCCCCATGCCGAGTCTTGTTCTGCATGTTGTCTGAATTTGTCATGCAAGTCGACAAAGTCTTCAAGTGAGCCGAACTCTAGGAGGCCAATGTCTCTCATCTCCTGATTGATCTTTTTCCATCTTCTTTCGCACTTGACCCATCTCTTCTCTATTACTCGCTGAGGTTCCTGGGCCATAGTTACCTAGTATTCGACTAATTTCTGGATCCAGGTGATGTTGCTATCCATCAGCACTCGAATACCATGCTCCTCTGCATCTTGGCCCTTCCACATTGCACTAATGTAGTCAATTTGTTATACATCTTAGTATGATTTTTCATACCATCTCTCCACGTCCTTGTAGATTTTTAGTGCCATAAGGGTACTTTCTTGATAATAGACTACACATGCAGTGAAAAGGTGTCTTTTGCTTGTGAACTTTGCATATCCATCTTGGAACTCACTCTTCAGAAACATCGTGGCCTGTGTTGAGTCTTGGTAATATTTTTCCAAATGGTGCAGATGGTCTAGCTCCTTCAGTGTAGCGACCAGTTCCTTTTCATCTCACTTTTCTCGATCCAACGTGGCATCAGTGATCACCATCCTTGCGCCGATGAGCTCAGATGTCTTTGCGTGTTCTGTGTTGAGTAACCTCTCCTCCATGGTGACGAGAATAGAGCTATCCAGCGTGAGTATTATTTTCTTGGTGATTCTCCTCGTGATATCTTTCTTCTTCATGTCGTAAGCGATCACATGTATATCAATGACCTCATCAACGGGCTCATGGATTTGTTTTTCTCCCTAGGCCAAAGTGTTTCCCAAGCTTCCTGTTGTATGTATTTGTTCTAGGATCAGTTCTTGTAATTCTTCCATATGTTACGATGGCTCGACCTATGTATGGTTTTCATCGGCTGGTGAGGTATCAACCAAAATTCAAGAGTTAGTGATATGCTTAGTACTTACTTGGTGATTGACTATCGAGGTACCAATTTCTAGCTGTCGCACTTCCTCTTTTTTCCCACCTGATCCTAGCTCATCCCCGGAGCTGTCATTCGGTGTCCCTGATAGGTTAAGAAAATCAGCGTCTAAGACACTTTCGACCTCATGGTCGCCCTACAGAGGGTTTGGAACTGATGCATCGATACTTGGAGCAGATGTTCCCCTAGGTTCTTTCTCCTCTGTAATTGATATCGAAGTTACAAGTGAGACCTCCAAACTCTCTTCATCGTCATAGATGGTTATTAGATCAAACATGGGATTTGGCACACATGTTTCACCTCGTGTTCTTGGACTCTCATACTAGGTTGGAATGGTCACCGATGATCTAGCCTGTGGTGATGGAACTCTAGGGTTTTCTAGACCAGTGGTTTCTTCCATTTGTATTGACTATGAGCCATTTATCTCTTCTCTGATTGTGATTGGGTTGGCTGGGGTGATCCTCGTCATTTCCACTAGTTGAGGGTTGTTCTCTAGTTGACCGATGATTCTTTGGGCTCCTTATAGTAACAAAAAACCCCTCCTTTGTGCCTATGTGGTTTCTGATGCTCTAATTTATTCTCTAACCTTGAGAGCTTCTTGAGCCGACTATTCTATTGTTTTGAACTTCTCATCCATACTCATAGATTTGAACCTAGTAATGTTTGAGTTAGATTTTCTCTGTAATACCTCCTCCCAGTCCTGAGCACATTTTGTAAAAATATAATCTTCAAACTTGTCATGCGTGTATGGCCAGTAGGAAGAGACTTGTGAAGCATGTTGGAGAATTAGGCCTTTGGGGTTATGCTTGTGAAACTGGCCTGTCAGGAACCTGTATTCCAACTGACTCAAACCCTATTATTTAGCTTGAGAAATTTCCTTTACTATATAACACCATACATGGAAACTGTAGGGTATGAATGCTCGTTTCTTGTCCTTAAACAAAGTGGTGTTATTGATCCGGATTTATGTAGGAACACAATGAAATATATAAATACACATAAACGCTGAGATGTAGCGGAAATAAGACTTCATTTCATTAATAACAAATGACTGAAATATGCTTACAGACAGAATGGAAATAAACTAGCTAGGGCATTGGTAGCTTATCTCTGAGAAGAGATGTGGTGGCTACTGGCCTCTGAATTGTGTTACAACGAGGCTCCAAGGCCTATTATTATTGAGAAACAATGGAAAACCCTAAACATCCAAAGACCTAACCCTAGGAGATGAAACAACAAGACTATGGGCCCCGTTTGGGTAAGTTGGTACATCAACTTCCCGGGGATGTAACTTTGGCATACGATCTCTGTTTGACGCGTTCCATACCTCGTTAGAAAGATGTATTCGAGGAATACAACTTTTGGGTGAGAAAGACAATCCAAGATCCATGTTGCTCCCCGTTTTCCCAAAAAATGTCGTTTAAGGCCTCAAAATGACTCTGGAAGTTCAGGACCCAAAAAACTACTAAAAATAGTAAACTGTGAGGAAACTGAAAAACTGAAAGAAGCAATGGTGGGGGTCCAAGTGGAATAGGTGGGTGGCCACCAATATCCGCCTGGATCAGTTATAGCCCCGCAAAATAGTATGGTAATAGATTTCTCCTACAACGAGCTGGTTTGGGACATGAGCGGGGTGCAAATGTGGTGCTCCAGTGGCCCTAGACACCCTGATATAGGTTGTGGTCTAATCTAGGTACCAGTGGCATACCTTCGAAATAATTTTCTTGGTTGCTACAAACAACCTTGGGCATTCCTTTTTAAATATAATGAAATAAATCTGAGCGATGAATTCATCGCAAATAAGATCATAAGACTTCTTGTACATGTTTTCCCATAGGATTTTGAAGTAGACATGTATAGGCAGCTCTACGACGTGCCAGCTCTGATTCATACTGACGAAGACATTCCTTGCACATATTACATCTAGCAGATATAAGTCCATGTGAAAAGCGAGCGCTTCTCCCTCCTTTGGTGACTGAACCTATAGTATACTAGTGCTTAATTGGTTGGAGATAATTGCTCCCTAGTTGAAAATACTCCCAGAAATAGCCACAATGTATGCCAGGGGCATCCATGCCTACGAGAACTTGGCACAATATTTTTCTCCATATAATCGGTAGATTAGAGCCATTAAGTAGATATATGGCTCCCTCATATTCACTGTCTCGTACCAGCCGTTGCTCCGGTTCACAAATTTATTGTCTTCCTTCCCCCATGAGGCCATTAATCGACTGGTGTCATGGAATTCATAGAAATTCACTGTGAAGTCTGTGTTCAACCGCTCCTCCGGGTCCCTGATTTTGTAGTACTTCTGGACCTCTGTCGGCAGAAAATGTCCAACACATCCACCATTCTCATCATTGATTAGGCACTTCTGCATGTCTGTGTGATCAATTATCCAACTCAAAGTCACAATGCAGGGCAAGACTGGAGTTTGGCAGACTGCCATATGCAAGCATGACCTCCAGATATTTGGGAAAACCTCATCGTCGAGCGACCTTACATCTGTGTTGTTGTGTGGGATAAACTCTGGGTAATCTTCCCAATTGATTCTGTTGAATAAATTTCCCCACCTTGGGAGAATTAGGTTTTATATAGTGGTTTCTTCTGTATCACCAAAAGTGAGAGGTTTAATAAATTCCTTCTTGGTCGATGTTTTGATGACCGACTCCACTATGTGAGAAAATTCCAACTGCCTTGTCGTGCTGAGAGAAGATCCTTCACCCATCTCTGCTTCCTTTAATTTAGGTGCCCTTGGCGAGCGTCTGGTCATTGGCTTCCTGAGAGGCACTCTCCCTGCATCTAGAACAATGTTAGATATTGTGTTATAGACATAATTCTAATACAAAAAAATGTAACCTCCGAAATGAAAAAATTTAACACATACCTCTTCTTCGTACTAGATTAACCTGTTTTTTTTGAAATTCTAAGAATAAAACACAACTCTTGAGATGCTCTCTTTTCTTCTTCGGCTGATCCGGACATAGGAAACTTGTGTGCATAATGGAGGTGTTTGAAGCTGTCTTAGTGATTTAAATAGAGATAATACTTACCTTGTCACATCCGTTATTCAATTCGGGGTGTGAGTGTGGTTCTACAAAATCTGTTGCAAGATCCTCATCATGTTCAAGATTAAATGTAGTCATAGGTTGGCAGTACGAACACGGGCTATAATGTGGTTAATTGGCGATTTCAAATTCTCGTTGTTCAATCAGAGCACGGGGTAGAAGCGTATGAAAAGTGAGACATTAATTGGCCTGTTAAATGGCAGAATCCAATTTTATTGTGTGCTGAAAGCATCCCATCATTCCACTAAATTAACGGGTGAATCGGGAGTACTCGACGCTTTTCTTTGGACAATGTTCATTGATATCTCTTGGAAAAACTCCGATTCCAATCCATCTTGTCGTACAACGCTGATGTGGAAATGCTGACTTGGAAGTTTGACTAGGACACGGGGAAACCGCAGGTGACTCGAGATGAAATTAGAATGTACGTAATGCTTGTGAAGCAAAGACATGTGTTTCTTGAAATTGACATCTTCGTTTAATCGTGTTATTTAGAGTCGAGGACTTTTCATTAGCTAATAGTTTTAACAACAGGTCCTACCCTGCCAATGTTGAAAATTATCAAGGATTGATGATCGACGATAAGTTTAAACAAGTGTTCTCAGTTTACCCCCCTCGAAACTTGCCGATGCCGAAAATGCATCGTGGGTTGGTGACGACGATGTGTAAGTGCATAAATTTTTGATGATTTAACCTTTTGGGATTTCACCAATCTCCGATAAAATGCACCGGTAATTAGCTATCGAACTTTCATCATGGCCCATATCAATGTTTATCCCTCTCGTATTTTGCCGACGCCGATGAGAAATCGACCACCTCCTGAATCATCTTTTGCAAACAACTAGCGCACATCTACTTTGCTTTTACTGATACCGATGATACATCATCGATCGACGATTATTGTTACTATATGGTCATTTTACTTGCTCATATTTTTCTACACCGAGCATAAGTGCGCGGGTCACAATTTTAGATGCATATTCTTAGTTAAAATGCCAAGTTATTTTTAGACACAAAGGTTTCACTTTGACAGGTTCAAACAAATCCAATTTGATCGATGAAGAGACTTGAAAAATAAATTAGTGGTCCCTCCATAGTGGACTTAATTCAGAAAGCAGAACAAAAGAAAATAAGTGGTACCCAAAAGAGAACAAATATCATAAAATATTTTAGGGTGTGTTGAGAACTCAACAAATAGTGATTCTCTGGGAGAATGTAGAATCTCTGTTCCTTCCTTTGGGTTTAGCTCGTGCAAAAGATGGTTGAGAAAATAACTGGCTTCGCTTTTAATAGATTATTTCTTATCCTTACATGTACAAATTCTTGGGTTCATGAATCTGGGTCCGCCTATGGAGTTTAACCCTTATCCCACCTTCGTTCCTTTTGACCGTGACCCACGCCCCCTTTTTGAGAAGAGTTGGGTAAGGCATTCATTGGCTCAAGGCCATTTCAGTTATCATTATTCACTCGCTATGGTGTTGCTCCGCTGCCAATGAGCATCCATATCCCTGATGGAGTCACCCTGACGTCACAGACCTTGCTCCACTGCCAGGGATCTTCCATAGCCCCAATGGAGTTATCTGCATACCCTCTCCTACTTTTCACTCATTTAATATAATTTATTTATTTCTGGCAGAAATGCCTTGATCAAGTTGGAGAGGTGGACGTCTGTAATCAGCAAGATGAAATGGTTAATGTGAAAATTTTCCTAGCTCTGTCTAGAGGTACATGTGGTCCTTTCCAACTTTCCATAATTCCCTTTGGGATTTACCAGACCACCAGGCAGACACTTCATCACTTAATAAGGTCATTTGTTTTGAAAAGACAAGACATAGATCTCCTTGAAGAAATTTGTAATTTCCCATCATTTCGTATATTGCACGTAAGCGTGAGTTAGGAGTAGAGTGTGCTACACCATATTTATTTGGGTCAACCAATGTTTTATGGAACACAACTTTATTACAAGAAGATACCAAACAAAAAGAAAAGAAAATAATAAAAAGGACTCTGCAATCAGTCTACCTGAAACCTACGTATTTATCCTAATCATAATATAACATGAAAAGACACACACACATTATTATTATTATTATTATTTATTGAAATATTGTTTTAGGGCTTGGCCATTCACCGGGAGGGTGTTGGGTTTCCCCCTCAGATTTTGCAACGGATACGTGCTTGCCCAAATTTTCTCAGATACCTGGAAAGGTCCATGCCATAGATTCTGAAATTCGAATGTTTTCCCTTAGGTTCATTTTCTCTATCCCATTTCAGGACCAAGTCTCCTACTTCAAAATTCTTCTGTTTGGCCTTGTGCTTGTCAAACCATCTTTTAAATATGTGTTGATGAGTGATGAACTTCGATTTTTCTTTCTCCCTTTCCTCTTCCAGCAAGAGGAGGGTATCAATTATTTGTTGAATAATGGATGAGGGCTATCCTCTTGAACCCCAAGCAAGATGAAGTGATGGAATATATAACCCATTTGGGAGAATGGCTTCTTTTCCGTTTACCAGAAAGTATGGAGATTTCCCTATAGCTTCCTTGGGTGTTACTTTGTCTTCCCATAAGACATTATGAAGTGAGATATGCCAATTCCTCTGATTGTCTGCAACTGTTTTCTTCAAGATCCTCACTAGGTTATTATTAGTTGATTCTGCCATCCCATTCCCTTGTGGATAGTAGTTTGTAGAGTATATTATTATGATTCCTTTTTCTAAAGTGAACTCTGTTAATAGATTAGAATAAAAATAAGAAGCATTATCAAACACAAGAATAGAGGGCATCCTATTGGCACAGGGGCAGACCCAGGGTTCAACGCTTCAACAATGCACCAACAAAACCCTAACTACCAGCCCTTTCGACAACACCTGCGAAGTAGATGAAGTCTCACTTGAGGTAGAGGTAGGGGTGGTTGTAGGACTCAAGTTTCTACAACCTAGATGGGAAACAGATCTATGATTACAACACTTAACATAACACTTAGCAATTAACAATCATCAGTAATTCACCTTCATTCACATCGCAAGTCAAAACCCTAGTTATAGAACAACGCAATATGAAACTAGATATAACACATCCAAGTACTTAGCATATAGAAATAGATCAGATCTGACATTCATTCACATTACTAAGAACTAAGCTACTATATCAGATGCATCTAATAAACATATCACAACACTAAGCATAAATCATAACAGTCACATAAGAATCATAAGCACAAGCAATCACAACATAGGATATATGTGGTTCACCGCAGTGTGGGGCTACACCCACCAACTCTTCTTCTTCTTTATTATCTTCTGTTAATATCCTTACATGCACAGAGCTTCAGAACCCACTCCGCATAGGATAGGAGATCTGTGTGCACCTCGCTAGATCCTCCTTCCCCAATCTAGGTTCAAGCACATAGCCTTCTTACAATCACTTACACTCAGCCCTACAAGTTTTCAACACACAGTATGCACAGAGCTAGCTCGATCACATAGATCCGACTACTTGCATCAATTGCACTTAGCACATTCGCCAGGTTACACACACAAGTATCCTCTACTTACATCTCCTATCTTTCTATTTATATATTACAAAAGGTCCTAAACACGGGTAAAACCATAGGCCAACATCCCCATACCCGTTACATAAACCCTAATCCCAAAAATTCCCTAAGAAGGGGTCGATATCCCGCGATCTCCGCTTCAAATTGCGCTCTGCCTTCAACCAGTCTGTCAAAGTCCCAAAATGGTCAAACCTGACCAAGGATCTCCAAAACTTGGTCAAGGGCCAACACATCCCAAAACTCGTGATCAACTACTAGCGATGAATTGGATTACAACCTTTTCATTCACGTGAGTCAGCGGGATGGCCTCTGCCCATTTCATAAAATAGTTCATAGTAGTCAGTATGTATTTATGTTGTTTTGAAGAAATCGGGGTAATCCCCCCTATGATGTCTAACCCCCATTGCTCGAATGGTTTGGATATGGTCACTAGTTAGAGTGGGACATCTACCCTCTTCTCTCTTCCAATGCTCATTTGGAAATATTTACAGTTTCTAGCGTACATATGGGCATCCCTGAATAGAGTAGGCCAGTAATAACTGAATCTTAATATTTTTTGAGCTATGGTATTTCCTGCAAAGTGTCAACTCGTAGGACCATCATGGATATCCCTCAGAACCTTTTTTGCATCTTCAAGTTTGAGACATATCAAGAGAAACCCATCATAACTTACACGGAAAAGTACTAAATTTATGAGGCGATATTGCGCGGAATTTCTAAGCAAGTCCCATGATCCAGGACGTAAATAAAATTTCCATACCAAGACTCTTGCCTTGGAGGGATGTATAAATCTTCACTACACCATAATTCTAATTCATTCTCCCACCCGAGGTATTCATTTATCCGGTCTTGGGCTTCTGCGGCCAGTTTACACAATCCTTGTCCATTTACTAGTTTAGCAGGTTTTATATCTAGATCAAATTATTAGACAACTGCCATCCAATTTCCTCTTCTCTCCCCCATCTCCTATTGAGTGAATAGGTATTTGACCATGGGATGAGGCATGATGACTTTGGTGTGATTTTTTAGGATGTAAGATTAGAAATGTTTTATTGCTTTATACACCACATAATCCTGTTTGTCTATAGAAGGGTAGTTCAATTCAGCTCCTTGGAGATTAGTTCTCATAAATCATACTGGTGCCTCATTGTTATCATCATCATTTTGGGTCAATACTGCAGCTAAGGATTGGCCGAAGGCAAAATTATAGAGGAAAAAATATTTACTAAAGTCAGGACTTCGCAGCACCAAATCTTGAGATATTGCAGTCTTGATATTGTTAAAATAATATTTTTTCTCATCATCCCACTTAAAATTTGCATCCTTGCAGATCATTTTTTGTAAGGGTTTGATAGTTTCAGCGAAATCCGGGGTGAACTTTCTCACAAAATTAATTTTCCCAAGGAAGGATTGCATAGCCTTTTGTTATGGGGTAAGGGATGCTGAGCTATTTTCTTTATCCGTTCTCAATCTATACAAATTCTCACTTGAGATATAATATGACCTAGGAGTTTCCCTTCCTTGACACCAAAGATAGTTTTCTTAGGGTTTAAAGATATTCCATATTTCCTACACCTTTCGAAGATCTGGGTTAGATGTTGGATGTGGTCTTTTCTGTTCTTTGAATACACAGTCACGTCGTCCAAATATACTACTACACATTTGTTAATCAATCCCTGAAAAGATACGTCCATGGCCCTTTGGAAGGTTGCTCCTGCATTAATCAACCCAAAGGGCATGCATTTATAAGAAAAAGTTCCCCACTTGGTTCGGAAAGTATTTTTCAATCAGTCTTCCTCTGAAACTAGAACCTCGTTATAACCTGAGAAACCATCTAGAAGGGAGAAAATTTTAGAAATAGACACGGTCTGTAAGAGTTGTTCCATGGGTGGGACTAGGTATTTATCCTTTTATGATGCTCTGTTAAGGTTTCTAAAATCTAGACATAGGCGGATCTCACTAGAATTTTTTCTAACTGAAAGAAAATTTTCTACCCAGGCAAAGTGTCTAACCTGAAAGATAATCTTAGCATCTAGTAATCTCTTTAACTCTTGATACATGAGGGGTTCCAGAGATGGATGGTACTTATCGAGATTTTGTTAGAAGGGTTTTACTCCTAATTTTAATGGAATTGTGTGTTGAATAATGTGAGTGTCACAATTTTTCAGTTCTCAGCAGGACCATGCAAATACATCCTGATATTCTCTAAAAAGTTTGAGATAAGATTTCTTGTCTTCTTTAGACATTGTTTTGCCTAGATTTAAATTCTTAGGGTTTTCCGGGGTTCCTAGGTTTATAGTATCGTATATGGGACATGAAATCCCCATATTTGTGTTCTTTGACCCTTTAAATCTCTCAATCAGGTTGAAAAGGTTCTCCAAATTGGATACCACTTTCGGTATCATGTGAAACCTTGGTTTATTATCAGAGTGGTCTATTCCTCCCTTTTGTTCATGGAAATTGGTTTTTGCTTGTTTCTCTTGGAAGACCTCATCATCAATAGCCAGATCTTTAAAATTCTCTTGATTGGTTAGGAAATCTACAATTTGTTCATCTCCTTCGAAAACCTTTCAATTTGAAATATTGTTGGGTACTTATGGTTTATAGAGTAGTTCCACAGTGAACCTGGAGGCTTCATAGTCTTCTAAAGGGGATAACCTCGAGGATTCCATGGCTAGGGAATCAACGAGAGTAGTCTTTGTCCTGGGAACATCAATAATATTGAAGGCCTCAAAATTTTCTATTAGTCATGCACCTCTTGTTGGTAATTCCTTAAGTGAGGTGAATTACAATGTATATTATTCTTCACTTGCCTAACGTTAATTTTAGAGTCTCCAAAAACTTTCTATTCTTTAATATTTAAGTATATGGATTTCTTCAGTCCCTAAACTAAAGCTTTGTCAGAATTTTTTATGGGAAGAGTGTGCTTGTCATTGATGGAAAGAACAACAACAAACCAAACCTCAAGAGAGAAAAAGATGAGAAAGCTCAGAAGAGATAACAGTCTCCAGAAGTGAAGACGAGGAGGAGAAAAGGTCGAGATCCTTGAACACTTAGAAAACCTTCTAAGTCAAAGATATCAGAAACTCAGGAGGAAGAGCGAAAATGACCGTTGGATCACTTTTGAGTGGAAGGATAGGATAAGCTGAAAGATCCGAGATCCTAATCATCCAAATTTTCATCAGCCATCGGATTGAATTAAATGGAAGGATAGGATAAGCAAAGATGGAGAGTCGTCAGATTTAATCCAAAGAAAATATGCATCATAGATAGATCGAGCCGTTGATCTAAGATATTGATCCAACAAACATCATTCATTTGGGGTCTAATGATGTGAGGAGGTTACGCTCTGGAAAAATCTCATTTCAAGAATTTAGTTTGAGATTTGAAATCTTGGAAGCTCGGAGAGTTGGAGAGCCGAAATACATTCTAGACCATTGGATCATCCGAATTAAATCTCAATCGTGAGATCGTCTGAAGAATATATCAAGTGTTAGATCATCCGAAGTGAATCTAGGCCATCTGATCCAGAGCATTAGTTTGAGATTTTAAATCCCTGAAGTCTGGAGAGCCAGAGAGTCGGAGAGCTAAAACAAAATCTCAGTCGTCGGAGAATCCTAAGTAAATATCAATCATCAGATCATCTGAAGAATATATCAAGTGTCAGATCGTTTGAAGTGAATCTGGTCCATCTGATCCAGAGCATCAATTTGAGATTTGAAATCCCTGAAGTCCGAAGAGACGAAATAAATCCTTGACCGTCGGATCATCTGAAGTAAATTTTAGCTATTAGATCATTCAAAAGTGGAAGGACGGGATAATTTAGAAGAAGGGCACGCTAATATCAGTGACCGATAATTGGGCACTTAGATCTATGGTTGACAGGGCATATCGAACCCCCCTGACCTTTCTGCCTTTAAGCGTGGGGAGGGGGGATCCGAGTTGGTGGTATTTTCCATGTGGGACCCTCATACGTGTCACCTTCTTGTCAACTCGAACCCCCCTCACTCATTACCACTTACCACCTAACCGCCCCTTCAAGAAAACCACCAACCACTCATACATACCAATTCCACGCTCCGACGTCACACTCCACTACCCGCTACATGTCACACTCCACTACCGTGATCTGCCTCCACACTCCACTACACTTCCTACATGTCTCATCCATGTTAGTAGACCACCTCAACAAGGACATGTGGTAGGCCGCGTCATCTAGGACATGTGGAAAACCACATCAGGAAGGAAACATTGCCGTAATCTGTATACTTCGAGGGAAAGTAAAGTTTGAGACTTGAGATTTCAGAAGTCAGGAGACCCGAAGGAGATCTCAACCATTGATTGAGAAATGGGTCGCAAAATCGTTGATCTGGTTGAAAGGTCAAATTCTTGAAGTAGAGTAGAGACCTCGATAGAGATGGACAGGTGTCCACAGATCATTGACTCCAGAATATTGGCGTACGAAAGAAATCAAGGTTTTAGATTTGAAACTCCTGAATCCCGGATCACGAAATAAATCACAGTTGTTGATTTAGGAAGGTTAGATATGATCCGAAGATCATGAAAGAAAAAATTTGAATCATTCGTTCAGGAGCATCGTCAAGATCGTGAGATCGATGGTCCCATCACATTTCGAGATTGAAGATGTGTGAACTTTAAAAAGTTGAAGGCAGGCCGTAATTGAAAGCACGGTTTTGGAGAAAGGACATGTGGAGGCTCGAGGTAAATTGTGGGGCAAAAATTAGTTTGATTCAAACCACCTTTGGACGTGCCCATAATCACATGGTCACATGAGATAATTTCCCAAGTTCATATCAAGAAATGGAGCTAGCGCTCACTAGATTGAGATCAGGAAGCGCCTTTTGAATAGGCGTTTGGTCACAACCATGGTCACATCAACAAAGGTTAAGGGAGGAGATAGCACATCGCTAGGATCCACTTCGGATATCGAGATTTGGGAGAATCAAGTTGTCTTATACTAAGATTCCTGAAGTTGTGAGTCATGAAGAACCTATTGGTTAGGCGTATGGTCACCACCGATGGTCATGTGAAGGAAGGGGATTAGAAGCCAAAGAAGCCATAATTGACTGGATGTAACTAACAGAGAAGATGAAGAGTTGCGACTGCCCGAGAAGCCAAAGAATATTTGGATAACGACCACTGATGATGAACACAGACAATATAACTTCCAGGGAAGATGAAGAGTTCACATAACGATCAGGAAGAGGACTCGACATGGGAAAATACATGCAGAACATAGAGTATAGTGATATTTTTTGAATGTTATACATGTGGGTAGGAAGAGGCGCAACATATAGAATGCAGAGCCAACACAAAGCATAAAATTCTGAAGAGAAGTTGAACATAATAGCGTTGTGCAGAGGAAGAAAAAGAGAAGAGCATAGAAGAAGAAAGATACAGAAGTAGAACAGAGCATAGAAGATGAAGAAGGTAGAGGATACATGGAGCTGTAACATACCATATCAGAGACACAACAATCAAGTAAAGTTTTATATCTAAGGGTGGTAGTGTGGTTCAAGGGAGGATTGTTGTCCTCAGAGTTTCAAGTGGGTGCTTGAACACAAGGAGTTATAGCTTTCATCTGGTTGCAGCCAGAAAAACCAGGGTGGTAGGGTGGTGCAGGGGAGAACCATTGTTCTCTGTTATACAGGTTGGTTCCTGTGTGACTGGAAGTTGATGCTTCCATTCAGTTGGTGTTGGAACACTCAGGGAGTTGGTGCTTCCTTCTAGTGGGTTCTAGAGAAATCAGAGGGTTGGTGCTCTCTATAAGTTGCGGCTTGTTAAAGAAGAGGTTGTAGCCTCATTTTGCATTGGTGCTCAAAGATAGATGATATACAAAACATAAAAGACTGCCTATCATTCTAAGAAGAAGAGGTTTTCTCCCTTTATGGGTTTCTTTGTGAATATCTTCCTTTGTGTATATCATGTGTGTGATTGATATTTATTATTTCTGTTGTTCATGACTTGCATAATATTGATGATCAGTTGGAGAACATTAATAATATTTCAAAAGGCATAAATTTGTTTAAGCACAGTAAAAACTAATTCACCCCCCCTCTCAGTTGTCTTAGTATTTCCAACAATTGGTATCAACGCTGGTTCCTTTTATCTAAGGGTAGATCCTAGAGTTTAAACATGACTAGCCATGAAGGAACTTGATCCGAATTATTTTCGACACGAAATGAGAGCGGAGATATAATAAAGAAATTCACAGAGATATCACAGATATTAAATAATATAGAAAAAATGTATCAGAGATGCAACCATAAACATAGATATACAGTAATGCATGATTTATATTAATGAAAGAAATGTATAGAGATTGTAAAAATACAGAGTGAAAGACTCGCTAGAATGGTGACAACTTATCTATGAGAAGAGATGTGACGACTACACACATTCACAAGAAGATGATTACAATGAGGATTTGAAGGAATTTTTACAATAAACAGGAATGCCAAAAACCCTATGCATCCAAAAACCTAACCCTAGGAGATGAAGCGCCAAAAGTCATGTGGGCCCCGTTTGAGTAAGTTAGTACATCAACTTTCTGGGGTCATAACTTTTGCATACGATCTCCGTTTTAGGCGCATGATAGCGCGTTGGAAAGGTATCGTTGAGGAGATTCATTTTGGAGGCAATATTGAAGGAACTTACATGTTTCTCCCCATTTTCCCAAAAACATCGTTTAGGGCCTCAAAATGGCCCTGGAAGTTAAAAACTGCTAAAAATAGTAAATTACTAAAATTGCCAAAAAACTGTTTTGAGCTAGTTGGAAAAGGTGGGTGGCCACCGATATCCACCTAGATCAGAACTTCAACCAATAAGGACCCTTTTTTCAATGGAAAAAACTTTTCCTTATGGAAAGTTAGGATCATAACCTACATAATGGATTTAGGTGCATATGTCTAGGATGTGGTAGAGACTGGTTATGCAAAGCCAATTGTACTAGCTTCTAAGGATGACAAGCTAGAATTCAGCTTCAATGCTAAGGCTATGAATGCTATTATGAGTGGGCTTGCAGAAGCATAATTTGTAAAATTTATGCACTTAGAATCTGCCAAAGAAATGTGGGACAAACTCATTAGTAGTTATGAAGGTAATGAGAAGGTAAAAGATGCCAAGCTTCAAACCTACAGACTACAGTTTGAACAACTAAAGATGAAAGAGGATGAAATTGTTGGGAAGTACTTTCTGAGAATTGAAGAAATAGTAAATGCAATGAAAGGACTTGGTGAAAAAATTGAGGAACCCTCTTTAGTTCATAAAATTTTGATATCTCTACCAGATAGGTTCAACCCAAAGGTCTCTACTATAGAAGAACTCAATTATATAAATGCTCTACCTATTGACCAAATCCTAGGAACTATGACTACTTATAAAATGAGGATAGGTAAAGATAAACCCACCTCTAGAGAAGCACCATTTAAAGCAGATGAGAATGAGGATTATGAGCCTGATGAAATTGAAGCAAAATTTGTGAGAAGACTAAAGAAATGATCAGGCAAGTGCCAAAGCAAGTTTCCCTTCAAATGTTTTAACTGTGGAAAGATAGGTTACTTTTCATCTAAGTGTCCACACAATAATAAGGATGAGAACTCTGAAGGTGAAGAGAAGTACAAATCCAAGAGATTTGGTAAAAATAAAAGTTTATGTGTAAACAATGATGACTCTTCAGGAGACACAGATAGTGACTCTTCCTGTGAAGATAAGGTTAATGAATTTATGCTTATGGCCAAAGAGGATTATGATAATAAAATCACAGGAAGTGATGTTAATTATGAATAATATGTGCTTGACTTGGAAAGAGAAATGATCAGTTCCCTAGAAGAAATTGCTAGACTCAGATTTAAGAAGAAAAAGCAAAAACAATTGCTGATACAGTTCGAGAAAGACAGTAAAAAACCTGATGAAGACTTTGCCTTGCTAAAAATGGAATTATAAGAAGAAAAGAAAATAGAGGACATTCTAAAACAACAGTTATCAGAGAAGAAGGCAAGATGTGAAACCTTGGAAGAAGAGGTATTAAAAACCAGAAAAGAGATGGAGAAGTTTAAAGCGTTGTATCTCCAAAATCTTCCAAGAATTAAACCCTCAGCAGAACTAAATGACATTCTGAGAAAACATAGATCTCCTTTGTTGAAGACTGGTTTAGGCTATGTAAGTGGTTCAAGCAACAAACAACCAGAAAGCATAGAGCCAGTAAAGATGATCAAGTTCTAAGTCAATAGACAATCAGATCATGTGAATACACTAGTACATATGACCAAATTTGCGACGATTTTTCGTTGATATTGCCACACTTAATCGTCGCAATTTCCACGAAAGTCGAGTTTTTTTTTCGTCGGAATAATTTTATCACTTTATCGACGATCTAGGTGTGCATGGAAACATCGACGAAATTATCTCTCCATGTGTCACCACCTTCGAGTTCAGTTAACCCTTTGCATCATTACAATTCCGACGAAACCTCGTTGCAAATAGAACGAACAACCGTGGTAATTACGATGAAAGTTCGTCGCAATTGCGACGAAATTTTTTGACAAGTCAAAAACTTACGACGCAGATGTTGTATGTGCGACGAAAAACCGTGGCAACTTGCGACGAATACCCATGGAAATAACGACGACATTGATTCATCAAGACCAAAGTTACGACGAAGATGCTGTATGCGCGATGAAAACTTGTGGCAACTTGCGACGAAAGTTCGTCACTATTGCCACTGTGGTCAAAATGCAAATTTTTTTCGACAAACTATCGTCGATATTGCAACGATGGCATTAAGTTTTAAAAAACAAATTACACGAGATATGGTATTACCATATTACATTGTAATATGGGATTACCATATTACATTGTAATATGGTAATGCCATATTAACCCACAATTAATTGCAAGCCAACATGAAGAAATATGAGCTTGGAAAACAATTATTGTTTTGTATGGAT
>ML815384.1:145049-186603 GCA_009831015.1 Picea engelmannii
CCGTTGTAGGCCTTCTATGTCCCCACTTCCCTTTTCGGGTCCTTGTTCTATTTATTTTCCCGGGGGCCTGGTCAACAAAAGTCCTCTCCTATGGGGAGGTTGAACTTCCTTCTTAACTAGTGAGCCTTGGTCCTCTTTGCATAGTTTTATTTGGAATTCAATCATTTTTTCTTCCTCAAAGTTTTCAGCTAGGTTATGTTTGGCAACCCTCTTCACAAACATCGAAATATAAGCAGGGAGAGTGTTAGCATATACCTCAATTTGTAAATCCTGAGTAGGTTTAGCTTCGGGTTGAAATTTGTTCAGGATAGTGGTAAATTGTTGATTGAAGTCTTTAACCTTCTCTTTTTAACTCATGGTGGCAACGAATAGTTCAACCATTAAATATCCTATCGTGTTTTCTTCTACAAATTTGTCTAAGAAATCATTTTGAAACTTCGTCCAACTAGTTATGGACCCCACAAGAAAGTTAAAATACCAAGTTGAGGTTGAATTCTCAAAGGTATAAGGAAAAATCCTACACACTACATCCTCATGTTGCACATTCATCAGCCTTACAGCTAGTATGAATTTTTTAATATGGTCTTTAGGCAATCCAGAGGTTTCAGGGTTGAATTTGGGAAGTAATTTTTATGGATGTCGAGGGAGGTTATGTACCCATCCTAGGATTGCCAGAGCATCTCTAGCCAACCAAGGTTTATTATTTGGAGGTGGATTTACCCTTTATTCATTATCATCATTATTATCCTCCATGTCATCTGATTCTGAAACTGAGCGATCCGAGTTAAACCCTCCCTCACCAGATTTGAAATCGGCAGGCTCTGAGTAGTTACCGATTGGTATTTCGGGGATCAGATTAAGGGGTTGTTCGATCTCAGTGAGGGAAAAATCTATTTGGTCTTCTATCGTGTGAACAAAAACCTGGTCGGGGGTATCGACCACTGGTCTTCTTACTTGTTTTCTACGAGGAAGTAACGGGGCTAAGGGTAATGATCCAATTTTACGGGCGTAAGCTCTTGTGATTCTTCTTAATTGGTTCAAATACCCGTGGGGAAGAGCGTAAGGTATTTCAGGGAATAGGTGTTCTTCCTTGTGCTGGGGTGAGTTACTCGTTTTGAGAGTACTCTATGTATGTGGGCTGTCTTGAGAATGACTATCCACGCATGTGCACTGTTTTGAATTTGTAGGCTATGCGAAATATATTATCAAAAATATTGTTAGCCATTCATTCATATGCCATCCTAGCACCAATTATGTTGAGGGGTCCGAGATCCCTTTAACTCAACACTAGGAACCAAACCTGCCTTAGAGGCTCAATTAGACTTTGCAACATTTGATGGTGGAATGGTTCTTCAGATCTTTCAATCTGACTAATTTATCGATGGGCTTTACTTAGTGATTGACAAGTTATATTTATGTGAAAGTTCCTCCTTCATATTAAACATTCTCTTTTTTCCTTTTCTTTTATTTGATGAGTCTTATAAAACGAGGTGTGCTGGTATGAACCAACTAATATAAGGGATTCTTAACTACTGAATAAGGATGAGCCTTGTATAACCCTCATGCTCAAGCATGCAGACAACGATATTCACACCTATTACAAGTCTATTAATAAAACATTAACTTGCTGGTATTTCAACAGTGACTGAGATACAATTATTGAAAATGAGTACACATGCAATAAGATGATTGAAAGAAAAATAGTTTCCTTAGCTCTACCATCAATCACACATTAACACAATGTTTTTCTTTTCGTCATTAAGAACAAAAGAACTGCTAAAATATTGAAACATATAGCTTATCAATAGATTCAAAAACTCTTACTCATTACAACATCAATTACTGAAATAGAGGTTGGAAGTAGTTCCTCCTCAATCCAATCACATAACGCCTTTGATAAAAAAAAACAAAATTTTGTCTTTGGTTCTAAACAAAACTTCTCAATTAAGGTTGTTTAGAAATAGTTCTTTACAATTCTCAAAAGAGGGTCCTTTTCCCAAAACCATATACCCTTCCTAAAAGTTCAATCTCACTATTTATAAAGAATCACTAACTAAAAATAGCTGCTACAAGTTTGTGTTAAGTAAAACAAAATATTGCCACATGGCGCTGGATCTCTTTGTTCTCTGGGAATCATCTCGCGGTTCTACTGGAGTGGATGACTCTTCTCATATTCTGACCACTTGACAAAGAGATCCTCGCATGTGTTAGCATACGAGAATCTATGCTAATCCATCAGAGCTGCAAGTGTTTCTTTCACTTCCACTGCTCGTTCTCTATATTTGGCGACTTTGGCACTTAATCGTTGTAGAACTACATGAGCATTGATAAGATGTTCCATAAAATTATGTATTTGACCCAGTGTCATGCTTTCCACCTATGTGATCTCTACTCCCCATGCTAAGTCTTGTTCTTCATGTCTTTTGACTATGTCATGCAAGTAGAAAAAGTGTTCAGGTGAAACAAACTATGGGAGGCCAATGGCTCTCATCTCTCGATTGATATTTTTCCATCTTCTTTTGCACTCAACCCATCTCTTCGATATTACTCGCTGAGGTTACTGGGCCATACTTACCTAGTATTCAACTGCTTTCCTAAGCCAGGTGATGTTGCTATCCATCAACACTCAAATACCACGCTCCTCTACGTCTTGGCCCTTCTGCACTATGATGATGTAGTCAATTTGTTCTACAACTTGGTATGCTTTTTCATACCATCTCTCCACATCCTTGTTGGTTTTTAGTTCCATAAGGTTATATTCTTAATAATCAGCTACAGATGTAATGAAAATATTTCTTTCGCTTGTGAACTTTACATATGCATCTTGGAATTCACTCTTCAGAAACACCGTGGCCTATGTTGATTCTTGGTAATATTTTTCCAAATGGCGCAGATGGTCTAGCTCCATCAGTGTAGTGGCCAGTTCCTTTTCATATCATTTTTCTCGATCCAACGTGGCATCAATGATCGCCATCCCTGCATCGATGAGCTCAGATGTCTTTGTGTGTTTTGGGTTGAGCAACTTCTCTTCATGGTGATGAGAATCGAGCTATCCAACGTGAGTCTTCTTTTCTTAGTGTTTCTCCTCATGATAGATTTCCTCTTCCTATCATAATAAATCACCTGTATATCATATACCTCATCAACGTGATCATGGATTTGTTTTTCTCCCCAAGTCAGAGTGTTTCCCAAGCTTCCTGCTGTATGTATTTGTTCTAGGACTGGTTCTTGTACTTCTTCGATATGTTCCAATGGCTCGACCTTCGTTTGTTGTTCATCGACTGGTGAGGTATCGACTAAAATTGAAGAGTCAGTGATATGCTCCGTACTTACTTCGTGATCGACTGTTGAGGTGTTGATTTTTGGCTGTTGCACTTCCTCTTTTTTCCCACCTGAACCTAGCTCATCCATGGAGTTGTCTTTCGGGGTCCCCGATAGGTCAAGAAACTCATCTTCTAAGACACTTTCAACCTCATGGTCACCCTGCGGAGGGTTTGGAACTGATGCATTGAGACTTGGAGAAGATGTTCCCCCATGCTCTTTCTCCTTTGTAATTGGTATCAGAGATATAAGTGAGACCTATGAACTCTCTTCATCGTCATAGATGGTTATTAGATAAAACAACAAATTTGGCACACTTGTTTCACTTGGTGTTCTTGAACTCTATAACTAGGTTGGAATGGTCATCGGTGATCTAGCCCATGGTGATGGAATTCTAGGGTTTTCTAGACCGGTGGTTTCCTCTAGTTGTATTAGCTCTGAGCCATTTATCTCTTCTCTAATTAAGATTGGGTCGGTCAGGGTAATCCTCATCATTTCTACTAGTTGGGGATCATTCTCTAGTTGGTTGATGATTCTTTGGGCTCCTTCTAGTAACAACAACCCCCTACTTTGTGCCTCTGTGGTTTCTACTGCTCTGATTTCTTCTCTAACACTGAGATATTCCTGAGCCGACTATTCTACTATTTCGAAATGCTCATCCATACTCATAACTTTGAACCTAGTCATGTTCAAGTTATCTTTTCTTTGTAATACCATCTCCGAGTCCTGAGCAAATTTTGTAAAAATATCATCTTCAAACTTGTCATGTGCATATGGCCAACATGAAGAGACTTGTGAAGCATGTTGAAGAACTATGCCTTTGGGGTTATGCTTGTGAAACTGGCCTGTCAGGTCCTGTATTCTAGCTGACTCAAACCCTCTTGTTTAGCTTGAGCAGTGTCCTTTACTATATAAATCCCTACATGGAAACCATAGGGTATGAATGCTCATGTCTTGTCCTTAAACAAAGTGGCGTTATAGCCCTGTAGGATATTCTGGTAACAAATTTCTCCTACAATGAGCCGATATGGGATGTGAGCAGAGAGAAAATGTGGTGCTTTGGTGGCCCTGAACACCCTGATATAGGTTGTGGTCTCATCTAGGTACCAGTGGCCTACCTTCAAAATCATTTTCTTGGATGCTACATACAACCTTGGGCATTCCTTTTTAAATATAATGAAATAAATCCGAGTGATGAATTCATCACAAATAAGAGCATAAGACTTCTTGTACCTGTTTTCCCATAGGATGCTGAATTAGACATGTACAGGAAAATCTGCGACGTTCCATCTCACATTCATACCAACAAAGACATTTCTTGTGTAGATTACATCTAGAAGATATGAGGCCATGTGAAAAGTGGGCGCTTCTCCCTCCTTTGGTGACTGATCCTGTAGTATTCTAGTGCTCAATTGCTTGGAGATAATTTCTCCCCAGTTGAAACTACTCCCTGAAATAGCCACAGTGTATGCCAGGGGAATCCATGCCTCCAAGAACTTGGTGCAGTCTTTTTCTTCATATAATCAGAATATTAGAGCCATTATGTAGATATATGGCTCCCTCAGATTCACTGTCCCATACCAAACATTGCTCCGGTTCGTAAATTTCTTGTCTTCCTTCCACCAGGAGGCCATTAGTCAGCTGGTGTCATGGAATTCATATAAATTCACCATAAAGTCTTTGTTCAACCGCTCCTCCGGGTCCCTGATTTTGTAGTACTTCTGGATCTCTGTCGAAAGAAAAACTATGACACATCCGCCATTCTCATCATTGATTAGTCACTTTTGCGTGTCTGTGTGATCGATTATCCAACTCAAACTCTCAATGTAGGGAAATATTGGAGTTCGAAAGGCTACCATATGCAAGCATGACTGCCATATATTCGGGAAAATATGGTCGTCGAGCAACCTTACATCCGGGCCACTGTGTGGGATAAACTCTGAGTAATCTTTCTGGTTGATTCTGTTGAATAAATATCCACACTTTGGGAGCATTAGTTTTGATCCGGTGGATGATTCTATATCACAAAAAGTAGAAGTTTGTATAAATTCCTTCTTGGTCGATGTTTTGATGACTGGCTCTGCTCTATGAGCAAATTCTAACTGCCTCGCCGTGCCAAAAGAATATCCTTCACCCATCTCTGCTTCCTTTAATTTTGGTTCCCTCAACGAGCATCTGGTTGTTGGCTTCCTTGGAGGCATTTTCCCTGCAACTAGAACAATGTTAGATACCGTGTTACAGACATAATGCTAATACAAAAAAATGTAACCACCGAAATGAACAATTTAACACATATCTCTTCTTCATACTAGCTTAACTTGTTTTTTTTGAAATTCTGAGAATCAAACACAATGCTTGAGATGCTCTCTTTGCTTCTTCGACTGCTCTAGAAATGGGAAACTTGTGTGCAGAATGGAGGTGTGCAGAGCTGTCTTAGTGATTTAAAAAGAGATAATACTTACCTTATCGCATCAGTTATTCAATTCGTGGTGTGAGTGCGGTTCTACAAAATTTTCCGCCAGATCCTCATTATGTTCAATATTAAATGCAGTCGTAGGTTGGTGATGCAAGCGAAGGCTATAATGTGGTTAATTGGCTATTTCAAATTAATGTTATTCAATCGGCGCACGGGGTAGCAACGTATGCAGAGTGCGACATTAATTGGCCTATTAAATGGAATAATCTGATCTTATTGTGTGCTGAAAACGTCCCATCATTCCACTAAATTAATGGGTGAATCAAGAGTCGATGCTTTTATTTGGACAATGTTAATTGATATCTCTTGGAAAAACTCATACACTAATCCATCTTGTCATAAAGTGCTGATGTGGAAATGATGACTTGGAAGTGTGACTAGGACATGGGGAAATCTAAGGTGACTCGAGATGAAATTAGGCCGTACGAAATGCTTACGTGACAAAGACACGTGACACTTGAAATTGGCATCTTCGTTTAATCGTGTTATTCAAAATCAGATAGTTTTCATTAGCTAGTAGTTTTAAAAATAGGTCCTACCCTGCCGATGCCGAAAAGTATCAAGGATCGACGATCGAAGATAAGTTTAAACAAGTGTTCCCAGATTACCCCCCCCGAAACTTGCCGATACTGAAAATACATCGGGGATTTGTGATCAGCGATGTGTATGTGCAGAAATTTTCAATGATTTAACCTTTTGGGATTTCAACGATCCCCAATAAAATGCATTGGTAATCGGCTATCAGAGGTTCATCATGGCCCATGTCAATGTTTATCCCTCTCGTATTTCATCGATGTCGATGAGAAATAAGCCACCTCTTGAATCGTCTTTTGCGAACAACTAGTGCACATCTACTCCGCTTTTACCGATGCTGATGATACATCGTCGATCGATGATTATTGTTACTATGTGGTCATTTTACTTGCTCGTATTTTTTCGACGCCGAACATAAGCATGCGGGTCACAATTTTAGCTACAAATTCTTAGTTAAAATGCAAAGTTCTTTTTAGACACAAAGGTTTCACTTTGACATGTTCAAACAAATCCAATTTGATCGATGAAGAGACATGAAAAAAAAATTAGCGATCCCTCCATAGTGGACTTAATTTGGAAATTAGAACAAAAGAAAACAAGTGGTACCCAAAAGATAAAAAAATATCATAAAATTTTAGGTTGTGTTGAGCGCTCGACAAATGGAAATTCTCTGGGTCAAAGCAGAATTTTTGTTCCTTCCTTCGGGCTTAGTTCATACAGAAGCTGGTTGAGAAACTAACTGGCTTCTCTTTTAACATAGTATTTCTATACTTGCATGTACAAATTCCTGGGTTCATGATTCTAGTTCCTCCTATGGAGTTTAACCCTTATCCCACCTTCGTTCCTTTTGACCGTGACCCACGCCCCCTTTTCGACAAGAGCCGGGTAAGACATTCACTGGCTCGAGGTCATTTCTGTTATCATTATTCACTCGCTAGGGTGTTTCTCCATTTCCAACGAGTGTCCATAGCCTCGACGGAGTCACTCCAACGTCACAGACCTTGCTCCGCTGCCAGCGAGCATCTATAGCCCCGACGAATTTATCTGCATACCCTCTCCTACTTTGCACTCATTTAATATAATTGATTTATTTCTGGCAGAAATGCCCTAAGCGAGTTGGAGAGGAGGATTTCTATTATCTGCAAGATGAAATGGTTAATGTGAAATTCTTCCTAGCTCTATCTAGAGGTACATGTGGTCCTTTCCAACTTGCCATCTTTCCCTTTGGGATTTACTATACCACTAGGTGGACACTTCATCACTTACTAAGGTCATTTGTTTTTCAAAGACAAGACATATATCTCCTTGAATAAATTTGTAATTGACTAACGTTTCTTATGTTGCACGTAAGCGTGAGTTAGGAGCAGAGTTTGCTGCACCATATTTATTTGGGTCCACCAATGTTTTATGGAACACAACTTTATTACAAGAAAATACCAAATAAAAAGAAAAGACAAGAATAAAAAGGACTATGCAATCAGTCTACCCTAAACCTACATATTTATCCTAATCAGAATATAACATGAAAACACACACACACATTATTATTATTATTATTATGTTTTTTTTTAACTGAAATATTGCTTTAGGGTTGGGCCATTCAACAAGAGGGCGTCCAGTTCCCCCCTTAGATTTTGCAACTGATACATGCCTGCCCCAATTTTATCACATACCTGGAAAGGTTCGAGCCATAGATTCTGAAACTTTGAAGGTTTTCCCTTAGGTTTGTTTGCTCTATCCCATTTCAGGACTAAGTCTCCTACTTCAAAATTCTTCTCTTTGGCCTTATTCTTGTCAAACCATCTTTTAACTATCTGTTGATGAGCGACGAACTTTGATTTTTCTTTCTTCCTTTCCTCTTCTAGCATGAGGAGAGTATCAATTATTTGTTGAATAATTGATGAGGGCCGTCCTCTTGAACCCTGAGCAATATTAAGTGATGAAAGATATAACCATTTGGGAGAATGGATTCTTGTCTGTATACCAGAAAGTATGGAGAGTTCCCTATAGCTTCCTTGGGTGTTACTCTATTTGCCCATAAGGCATTATGAAGCGAGCTATGCCAATTCCTCTGATTGTCTACAACTGTTTTCTTCAAGATCCTCTCTAGGTTCTTATTAGTTGATTCTGCCACCCCATTCCCTTGAGGATAATATCTTGCAGAGTATCTTATTATGATTCCTTTTTCTAGAGAAAACTCTATTAATAAAGTAGAAGAAAAATAAGAAAAAATATCAAACACAAGAACAGAGGGCATCCCAAACCTCATGATCAAATGTTGTTCTATGAATTGGATTACAACCTTTTCATTCACGTGAGTCAGAGGGATGGCCTCTTCCCATTTTGTAAAATAGCTGTAGTAGTCATTATGTATTTATGTTGTTTTGAAGAACTCAGGGTAATATCCCCTATGACGTCTAACCCACATTGCTCGAATAGTCTGGATATGGTCACTGGTTGGAGTGGGACAATTTCCCTCTTCTCTCTTCCAATGCTCATTTGGAAATATTTATAGTTTCTAGCGTACATATGAGCATCTCTGAATAGAGTAGGCTAGTAATAAACGACTCTTAATATTTTGTGAGCTGTGGTATTTCCTACAAAGTTTCCACCCACAGGACCATCATGGAGCTCCCTCAGAACCTTTTCTGCATCTTCACGTTCGAGACATCTCAAGACTACTCCATCATAATTTAAGTGGAAAAGTACTAAATTTATGAGGTGATATTGCGTGAACTTTAGCCCCGGAGCTCTCCTTTCCTTAGGGCTTAGGTTTTCTGGGCAAGTCCCATGATGCAGGAGGTAAATAAATTTTCCATACCAAGAATATTTCCCTGGAGGGATGTATAAATATTCACTACACCATAATGCTAATTCATTCTCCCACCCGTGGTCTTGATTTATTCTATCTTGGGCTTCTGCGGCTAGTTTACACAATCCTTGTCCCTTTACTAGTTTAGTAGGTTTTATATCTAGATCAAATTCTTGGACAACTGCCATCCAATTTCCTCTTCTCTCCCCCATCTCCTATTGAGTGAATAAGGATTGGACCACAGGATGAGGCACGATGACTTTGGTGTGATTTTTTAGGATGTAAGATTTGAAATGTTTTACTACTTTGCACACCACATAAGCATGTTTTTCTATAATAGGGTATTTCAATTAGACTCCTTGGAGATTAGTGCTCATAAATGATACCGATGCCTCATTTTTATCATCATCCTTTTGGGTCAATACTTCAGCTAAGGATTGGCCAGAGGAGAAAGTATAGAGGAAAAAATCTTTACTAAAGTCAGGACTTTGCAACATCGGAGCTTGACATATTACAATCTTGATATTGTTAAAAGAATCTTTTCGATCATCATCCCACTTAAAATCTGCATCCTTGCAGATAATTTTTGGTAAGGGTTTGACATTTTTAGCAAAATTGGGGGTGAACTTTCTCACAAAATTAATTTTCCCAAAGAAGGATTGCATAGCCTTTTTGTTATGGGGTAAGGGAAGATGAGTTATTACCTTTATTCGTTCTGGATCTATACGAATTCCTACTTGAGATATAATATGACTTAGCAGTTTCCCTTCCTCGACACCAAATATAGTTTTCTTAGGGTTTAAATATATTCCATATTTCCTACACATTTCGAAGATCTGGGTTAGATGTTGGATGTGGTCTTTTCTGTTCTTTGAATACACAGTCACATCGTCCAAATATACTACTAAACATTTGTTAATCAATCCTTTAAAATCTACATCCATGGCCCTTTGGAAGGTTTCTCCAGCATTAATCAATCCAAAGGGAATGCGTTTATAAGAAAAAGTTTCCCACTTGGTTCGAAAGTTATTTTTCAATCGGTCTTCCTTTGAAACTAGAACCTAGTTATAACCTGAGAAACCATCTAGAAGGGAGAAAATTTTAGAACCAGATACGGTCTACAAGAGTTGTTCCATGGGTGGGACTAGGTAGTTATCCTCTTTTGATGCTCTGTTAAGGTTTTTGAAATCTACACACAGATGGATCTCCCCAAATTTTTTTTTGACCAGAACCAAATTTGCTACCCACGCAGAGTGTCTAACCTGAAAGATAATCTTAGCATCTATTAATTTCTTTAGCTCTTGATACATAAGGGGTTCTAGAGATGGATGGTACTTCCCGAGATTTTGTTGGAAGGGTTTTACTCATGATTTTAATGGAATTGTGTGTTGAATAATGCGAGTGTCACAAGTTTTCAATTCTCAGTAGGACCATGCAAAGACATCCTGATATTCTCTAAAGCGTTTGAGATAAGATTTCCTGTCTTCTTTAGACACTGTTTTTCCTAGATTTACATTCTTAGGGTTTTCCAGGGATTTTAGGTTTATAGTCTCATATATGGGACAATAACTCCCTATCGTTGTGTTCTTTGACCCTTTAAATCTCTCACTCAGGTCAAAAAGGTTCTCCAAATTGGCTACCCCTTTCAGTATCATGTGAAACCTTGGTTTATTAACAGAGTGGTCTGTTTCTCCCTTTTGTTCGTGGAAATTAGTTTCTACCAGTTCCTCTTGGAATACCTCATCATCAATAGCTAAATCTTTAAAATTATCTTGATTGGTTAGGAAATCTACAATCTGTTCATCTCCTTCGAAAACCTTCCAATTAGAAATATCGTTTGGTACTGATGGTTTATATAGTAGTTCCACAGTGAACTTGGAGGCTTCATAGTCTTCTAAAGGGGATAACCTCAAGGCTGTTGTGGCTAGGGAATCAACGAGAGTATTCTTTGTCCTTGGAACAACAATAATATTGAAGGCCTCAAAATATTCTATTAGTCTATGCACCTCTTTTTGGTAATTACTTAAGTGAGGTGAATTGCAATCTATAGTATTCTTAGCTTGCATAACAATAATTTCAGAGTCTCCAAAAACTTTCAGTTCTTTAATATTTAAGTCTATGGATTTCTTCAGTCCTTGAACTAAACCTTCATACTCAACAATGTTATTGGTGCATTCAAACTCTAGTCTGCAGGATAAGAAATTCCCCCCTTTGGATCAATGAGGATACATCCTGTTCCCGACCCATATTGTGATTGAGATCCATCAAAGTACAATGCCTAAACTTGTGAGAGAAATTCAACAACTTCTTCAGATCTAGTTATTTTCTCCTCTCTGGATACCTTGTCTGCTGTTTCCAACAGAGGTTCTTGACAGAAGATGCTTTATTCTTCTGTTGCTAGTAGATTCATTTGAAAAGTCATTTTAGAGTTTTGAGTGAGAGGTACATCAGACAAGAAAGGAGCGAAATTTCTGAAATCAGAATCACAGGAGTAATTTCCTAACATGGGGAAATCTATCGACGAGGGTTCGTTGAAGGCTTCTAAATCAGTGACAATATGTTTGAGATATCTTTGTCTATCGATCCTAATCATGTTGTTATGTCCCTTTAGTGGAAACCATAGGTGAGACCAGTCCATGTTAAAGTATCCATTCAATTTCTCGGACCAATCCTGACTAAGTAACAACCCATAAGCTTCTGGGATATCTACTACAATGATGTAAATCACTTGTACAAAATTTGTCTGTGTAGCCATTCTGATCATGACATCCTTAAGTTCTCCAATAAATTTTACCCGAGTTCTCTCTAGTTGTATAACATGTTTATCACTTTTGAGAGGCACCATGTTCAATTTCTTGCAGATTGACAATGGCATGACATTGGAGGATGCCCTTGAATCGACTAAACAATTATGCAGGTTTCTGTTGAAAACTTCAAACGTTAAAAGGAAAGGAGAAATCATTTACATTAGGTTTTTTATTTAGATATGTGGGAAATGGGACCTCACCTAGGTAAGTGATTTTATATGGGATTCTATTGTCCTTAAGGCCTGTAACATAAATTCCTTTTTTTGGGGAATTCTACACATGTCCATGACCGAAACATTAGCCTTCAACTTCTTTAAGTATTCTACTATGTTGTAGTCTAGCTTGGGTGACTCTCCTGTATGTATGTTTATAGGGTTTCTTTTGGAGATAAAAGGTTCTTTCGAGTGATTGATTTTTTTTTTTCCTCTCGAATATTGGATGGTGATAACGTCATTTGAGACCGATTGAACCTTACTTCACATTTTCACCGCCAAAACCTCAGCGGGTGGTTCCTGAAATTCAAACACATCATCGGGAGGCATCGATAAGTCAGGATCCCAGAATAACATGTATGTTTCTTCCGATGGCTCAAATTTCTCCTGATCGACGATGTTCATCGTTGAGCCACTTGATTTTTCGGTAAGAGAAACTTCGTCTAGGAACCGATTGTCCATTAAATTCATAACGTGCACCCATTGGGGACAATATCTTTCAGAATGTTTCTCTTGATGTCACATAAAAAAAGAGTCGGATGCTACATTACCCAGGTGGATGTTTAAGTTGGCTGGGGGGGTTCAATCGCTTTGAAAGGTGGGTTTCTTTTAGAAAAGGGTTTATAGGGCCTTTGACCTTGGTTTCCTTCCCTGACACTTCTTTTCATGTCTATGATTTCATTCAATAGTTTCTTTATCATCCATTGTAGGTCTTCTATGTCCTCACTTCCATTTTTGGGACCTTGTTTTGTTTGTTTACCTGGGGGCCTAGTCAACAAATTTCCTCTCCTATGGGGAGGTTGAAATTGCTTCTTAACTGGTGAGACATGGCCTTCTTTGCATCCCTTCATTTGGAATTCAATCATTTTGGCTTCCTCGAAGTTTTTAGCTAGGGTATGTTTGGAAACCCTCTTCATAAACATTGAAATAGAAGCAAGGAGAGTGTTAGCATATACTTCAATTTGCAACTCCTGAGTATGTTTAGCTTCAGGTTGAAATTTGTTCAGGATAGTGGTAAATCATTGATTGAAGTCTTTAACCTTCTCCTTTGAATTCATGGTGGCGGCGAATAGTTCACCCATTAAAGCTCCTATGGTGGTTTCTTCTGCAAATTTGTCTAATAAATCTTTTTAAAACTTTGTCCAAATAGTTATGGACCCCACAGGAAAGTTAAAATACCAAGTTGAGGCTGAATTCCAAAAGGTATAGGGAAAAATCCTACACACTATGTCCTAATGTTGCACGTTCATCAACCTTGTAGCTAGTATAATTTTTTTAATACGGTCTTCAGACAATCCGAAGGATTCAGGGTCTAATTTGGGAAGTAATTTTTCTGGATGTCGAGGGAGGTTATGTACATGTCCTGGGATTTCCAGATCATCTCTAGCCAACCAAGGTTGATTATTTGGAGGTGGATTTCCCCTTTCTTCACTATCATCATTATTATCCTCCATGTTGTTCAATTCTAAAACTAAGCGATCCAAGTTAAAATATTCCTCGTTAGATTCGAAATCATTAGGCTCAGTGTTGTTCGATCTTAGTGAGGGAAAAATCTATTAGTTCTTCTACTGTATGAACAAAATCATAGTCAGGGGTATCAACCACTGGTCTGCTTACTTGTTTTCTACGAGGAAGTAACGGGGCTAAGGGTAATGATCCAATCTGCTGAGCATAAGCTCTTATGATTCTTTTGAATTGGTTCAAATCCTCATGGGGAAGAGCGTATGGTATTTTATGGAATACGTGTTCTTCCTTGTGCTAGGGTGAGTTAATCATTTCGAGAGTAATCTTTGTATGTGGGATGTCTTGAGAATGACTTGCCATGCATGTGGGATATTATCAAAAATATTGTTAGGCATTCATTCATATTCCCTCCTTCTAGCACCAATTCCGTTGAAGGGTTCGATATCCCTTTAAATCAATAGTAGGAACCAAACCTGCCTTAGAGGCCCAATTAGACTCTACAACGTTTGATGGTGGAATAGTTCTCCAAATATTTTGATCTGGCTAATTTATCGATGGGATTTACTTAGTGATTGACAGGATATCTTTCTATGCAAGTTCCTCCTTCATATTAAACGTTCTCTTTTTTCCTTTTCTTTTATTTGATGAGTCTGATAAAATGAGGTGTGCTGGTATAAACCAACTGATATAAGGGATTATTAACTACTGAAGAAGGATAATCTTGGGATAACCCTTGTGCTCAAGCATGCAAACAATGATATTCACACCTATTACAATTCTAGTAATAATACATTAACTTGCTGGTATTTCAACAATGACTGAGATACAATTATTGAAAGAAAGTATGCATGCAATAAGATGATTGCAAGAAAAATAATTTCCTTAGCTCTACCATCAATCACACATTAACACAACGATTTTTTTTCATCATTAAGAACAAAAAAACTTCTAAAATATTGAAACATATAGCTTATCAATAGATTCAAAAACTCTTACTCGTTACAACATCAATTACTGAAATAGAGGTTGGAAGTAGTTCCTCCTCAATCCAATAACATAACGCCTTTGATAAAAAAAAAATATAATTTTGTCTCTAGTTCTAAACATAACTTCTTAATTAAGGTTGTTCATAAATAGTTCTTTACAATTCTCAAAAAGAGGGTCCTTTTCCAAAAATCATCGACCCTTCCTAAAAGGTCAATATCCCTATTTATAAAGAATCACTAACTAAAAATAGCTGCTACAAGTTTGTGTTAAGTAAAACAAAATATTACCATGTGGTGTTGGATCTCTTTGTTATATAGAAATCATATCATGGTTCTACTGGAGTGGATGACTCTTCTCATGTTCTGACCACTTGACAAAGAGATCCTCACATGTGTTAGCATACGAGAATATGTGCTGATCCATCAGAGCTGCAATCGTTTCTTTTACTTCCACTGCCCGTTCTCTATATTTGGCGACTTTGGCACTTAACCACTCCAGGACTGCATGAGCCTTGATTGGATGTTCCATAAACTTTTGTGTTTGACCCGGTGTCATGCTTTCCACCTGTGTGATATCCAATCCCCATGCTGAGTCTTTTTCTGCATGTCATCTGACTATGTAATGCAAGTCAACAAAGTCTTCGGGTGAGCCTAACTCTGGGAGGCCAATGTCTCTCATCTCCCGATTGGTATTTTTCCATCTTCTCTTGCACTCAGCCCATCTTTTCTGTATTACTCACTGAGCTTCTTGGGCCATACTTACCCAATATTCAACTTCTTTCATAATTCGGGAGATGCTGCTATCCATCAACACTCGAATACCATGCTCCTTTGCGTCTCGACACTTCTACACTGTGTTGTTGTAGTCAATTCATTTTACAACTTGGTATGTGTTTTCATACCATCTCTCCCTGTCCTTCCAGGTTGTCAGTGCCATAAGTGTATCTTCTTGATAATTGACTGCACATGAAATGAAAATATGTCTTTCGCTTGTGAAATTTGCATATTGCATCTTGGAATTCACTCTTCAGAAACATCGTGGCCTACATTGAGTCTTGGTAATATTTTTCCAAATGGCGCAGATGGTCTAGCTCCTTCAGTGCAACCAGTTCCTTTTCATCTCACTTTGCTCGATCCAACGTGGCATCAATTATCTCCATCCATGCACTGATGAGCTCAGATGTCTTTGTGTGTTCTATGCTCAACAACTTCTCCTCCGTGGTGATGAGAATCAAGCTATCCAGCGTGAGTCTTATTTTCTTGGTGGTTCTCCTCATGATAGCTTTCCTCTTCCTGTCATAAGCGATCACCTGTATATCGACAAACCCATCAATGGGCTTAGGGATTTGTTGTTCTCCTCAAGTCAGAGTGTTTCCCAAGCTTGTTGCTATATGTATTTGTTCTAGGACCGATTCTTGTACTTTTTCATTATGTTCCAATGGCTTGACCTCCATATGGTGTTCATCGATTGGTGAGGTATCAACCAAAATTGAAGAGTCAGTGATATGATCAATACTTACTTGGTGATCGACCATCGAGGTGTCGATTTCTGGCTATTGCACTTCCTCTTTTTTCCCACCTAAACCTAGCTCATCCCTGGAGCTATATTTCGGGGTCCACGATAGGTAGAGAAACTCAACGTCTAAGACACTTTCGACCTCATGGTCACCCTATGGAGGGTTTGGAACTGATGCATAGAGACTTGGAGCATATTTTCTCCCAGGTTCTTTCTCCTCCGTAATTGGTCTCAGAGTTACAAGTGAGATATACAAACTCTCTTCATCATCATAGATGGTTATTAGATCAAACAGGGGATTTGGCACACTTGTTTCACCTGGTGTTCTTGGACTGTCATACTGGGTTGGAATGGTCACCGGTGATATAGCCCGTGGTAATAGAATTCTGGGGTTTTCTAGACCAGTGGTTTCCTCCAGTTGTATTGACTCTGAGCCATTTAGCTCTTCTCTGATTGTGATTTGGTCGGTTGAGGTGATCCTCATCATTTCTACTAGTTGAGGATTGTTCTCTAGATGGTCTATGATTCTTTTGACTCCTTCTAGTAACAAAAACCCCCTCCTTTGTGCCTATATGGTTTCTGCTGCTCTGATTTCTTCTCTAACCCTGAGAGATTCTTGAGCCGACTATTCTATTGTTTCAACTTTCTCGTCCATACTCATAGCTTTGAACTTAGTCATGTTCGGGTTATCTTTTCTCTGTATTACCTCCTCCCAGTCTTGAGCACATTCTGTAAAAATATCATCTTCAAACTTGTCATGCGCGTATGGAAAACCGAAAGAGACTTGTGAAGTGTGTTGGAGAACTAAGCCTTTGGGGTTATTCTTGTGAAACTGACCTGTCAGGAACCTATATTTGAGCTAACTCAAACCCTCTTGTTTAGCTTGAGAAATGTACTTTACTATATAAAACCCTACATGGAAACCGTAGGGTATGCATGCTTGTTTCTTGTCCTTAACCAAAGTGGCATTATAGCCCTGCATGATAGTCTGGTAACAAATTTCTCCTATAATGAGCCGATCTGGGACGTGATCTGGGAGAAAATGTGGTGCTCCGGTGGCCATGAACACCCTCATATAGGTTGTGGTCTCATCTAGGTGCTAGTGGCCTACCTTCAAAATCCTTTTCTTGGCTGCTAGAGATAGCCTTGGGCATTCCTTTTTAAATATAATGAAATAAATCCGAGCGATGAATTCATCGCATATAAGAGCATAAGACTTCTTGTACCTGTTTTCCCATAGGATGATGAAGTAGACATGTACAAGAAGCTTTGTGATGTGCCAGCTCAGATTCATACTGACAAAGACATTCCTTGTGCAAATTACATCTAGTAGATATGAGGCCATGTGAAAAGTGGGTGCTTCTCCCTCCTTTGGTGATTGAGCCTGCATTATACTAGTGCTCAATTTCTTGGAGATAATTTCTCCCCAGTTGAAACTACTCCCTGAAATAGACATAGTGTATACTAGGGGAATCCATTCCTTGGAGAACTTGGCACATTATTTTTCTCTGTATAATCGACAGACTAGAGCCATTAAGTAGATATATGGCTCCCTCAAATTCACTGTCTCATACCAACCATTTCTCTGGTTCATAAATTTCTTATCTTCTTTCCACCATGAGGCCATTAATCGACTAGTGTCATGGAATTCAAGAACTTCACCACAAAGTCTTTGTTCAACCGCTCCTCTGGGTCCCTGATTTTGTAGTACTTTTGGACCTCTGCCAGGAGAAAAACTGTGACACATCCACCATTCTCATCATTTATTAGGCACTCCTCATGTATGTGCGATCAATTATCCAACTCAAATTATCAATGTAGGGCAAGACCGGAGTTCAAAAATCTACCAGATGCAAGCATGACTGCCAGATATTCAGGAAAACATGGTCATCGAGTGACCTTACATCTGAGTCGATGTGTGGGATAAACTTTGGGTAATCTTCCTAGTTGATTCTATTGAATAAATCTCCCCACTGTGGGAGAATTAGTTTTGATCCAGTGGTTTCTTCTATATCACCAAAAACAGAAGGTTGAATAAATTCCTTCTTGGTCGATGTTTTTATGACCGGCTCTGCTCTATGAGAAAATTCCAACTGCCTCACTGTGTCGGGACAAGATCCTTCACCCATCTCTGCTTCCTTTAATTTTGGTGCCCTGGGCGAGCGTCTGGTCCTTGGATTCCTTGGAGGCATCTTCCCTGCAGCTAGAACAACGCTAGATACCATGTTATAGACATAATGCTAATACACAAAAATGCAATCATCGAAATGAACAAGTTAACACATACCTATTCTTTGTACTGGATTAAACTGTTTTTTTTTTAAATTCTGAGAATCAAAAACAGCTCTTGAGACACTCTCTTTGCTTCTTTGGCTGCTCTGGAAATGGGAAACTTGTGTTCATAATGGAGGTGTTCGAAGATGTCTTGGTGATTTAAAAAGAGATAATACTTAACTTGTAGCATCAGTTATTCAATTCAGGGTGTGAGTGCAGTTCTACAAAATCTGCCGCTAGATCCTCATTATGTTCAAGATTAAATGCAGTCATAGTTTGGTGGCGCAGGCGTAGGCTATAATGTGGTTAATCGACGATTTCAAATTATCGTTGTTCAATGGATGTATGAGGTAGCAACGTATTCATAGTGCGACATTAATTGGCCTATTAAATGGAAGAATATGATCTTATTGTGTGCTGAAAATGTCCCATCATTCCACTAAATTAACCGGTGAATCGAGAGTCGACGCTTTTCTTTGGACAATGTTCGTTTATATCTCTTGGAAAAACTCTGACGTCGATTCATCTTGTTGTACAAAATTGATGTGGAAATGATGACTTGGAAGTGTGACTAGGACACGGGGAAACCTAAAGTGACTCGGGATGAAATTAGGTTGTACATAATGCCTACACGACAAAGACAAGTGGCGCTTGAAATTGGCGTCTTCATTTAATCGTGTTATTCAGAATCATGGAATTTTCATTAGCTTATCGTTTTAACAACAAGTCCTACCCCATCGATGCCAAAAAGTATCAAGGATCAACGATCGACAATAAGTTTAAACAAGTGTTCCCGGATTACCCCCCTTGAAACTTGCCGATGCCAAAAATGCATCGGGGATTTGTGATCGACGATGTGTAAGTGCATAAATTTTCAATGATTTAAAATTTTGGGATTTCATCGATCCTAGATAAAATACATCAGTAATAGACTATCATAGGTTCATCATGGCCCATGTCAATTTTTATCCCTCTCGTATTTCGCCGAAGCCGATGAGAAATCGGCCACCTCCTAAATCGTCTTTTGCGAACAACTAGCGCACATCTACTCAGCTTTTACCAATGTCGATGATACATCATTGATTGATTGTTACTATTGTTGGGTATGTGTTATATTATTTTCATGTGTGTATGTGGGTGCGTCAGATTCGACAATTGCGTTTGACGATTATTGTTACTATTTTTGCTATTTTTAGCGGATTTTTCTATTTTTAGCGGTTTTCTAAATTAATCCCGGAATAAGGGATAAGGGTTTTAGTATCTATGGAATACCTAAAAACATTGTATATATTGTATGGTGAATGGTGAAATTCGATATAATGAATATAAGAAAGGTTTTCCTCGGTTGAGGGTTTCTGGTATAAATCTATGTGTACTATGTGTATGAGCTATTGATTAAATTCTATTTTGCTTAAGAATCTATATGCATTTATTTACTTCACAGGTTTAAAAATTACATGTGGTATCAAAGCTCATTTTTGGCTTCAGAAGGACGCCTTTGTTGTTGAGGGTTTGGCTCGATCTTGATAGATCAAGTTTATCTTGGGTCCGTGATAAACCTGGGTTTAGTGGGATCTTTTGCAGTGGTTATTCGAGTGTATAAAGAGGAATGAAAAGATCTTCTAGAATCGAGATAGAGAAGTTCAACGGTTAAAAATTTGAGCTATGGAAGCTCAATATGGAGGACCTTCTTGTAGACAAAGAACAATGGATTGTTGTGGATCCTAGTACACAACCTATTGGTATGCATCCTATTGGCACAAAAAAGACTGGTACACAAACTACTAGTACACCACCCACTGGTATGTCAAAGGAAGATTGGGAAATGTTGGACAAAAGATCAAGGAGTACTATTCGACTCTGCCTGGAAGATTCGGTGTTGTTGAATGTCTCAGGAGAATCTACATCCAAGGAACTATGGAATAAGTTAGGGAATTTGTATCAATCAAAGTCCCTGGTAAACAAGTTGTTTCTTCAAAAGAAGTTGTATCATCTTAGGATGTAAGATGGAGATTCTGTGACAGAACATATAAATGCCTTTAATACTCTGGTAAGTCAACTTGTCTCTGTTAATATTACGATTGTAGAAGAAGATAAGTGTATTACTTTGTTATGTTCTTTGCCAGACTCTTGGGATAATCTGGTTGTAGAAATTGGTAGTACCGCTCAATCTACATTGAAGTATGAGGATGTAGTTTCATCCTTGTAATCTGAAGAAATGAGGTGGAAAAGCATGGATAGTCATAGCACATATGCTTTATTTGTAAGAGGTCGTACCCAAGACAAGAATCTTGGTAAGACTTTAGGGGGGAGATCTAAATATATAGGAAGATCTAAGTCTTTTGGAAAATATTTGAGCAAATGTTGGAAATGTGGTAAAACAGGGCATTATAAGAAAGATTGCAAGTCTAAGAAGGTTGAAAAACCAAAGGGATCGGATAGTACCTCTTCCATAGAGGAAAAAACCTCCACTGAAGAAGGATGTGATGTTTACTTGGCATCTATAGGTACACATGCAGACCATGATGTATGTTTGATCAAATTAGGTGCGTCATACCATTTGACTCCTCACAAGGAGTGGTTCTTTGAATATGAAAAATATGATGGTGGTGATGTATTCCTAGGAGATGACTCGACAAAAAAAATCATGGGACGTGGAAGGGTTAAGTTTCTGCTAAAATATGGAAGGATTAGAACTCTCCTTGGGGTTCTGCACATTCCAAAACTAGACAGGAGCCTAATATCTGTAAGCAAGTTGGATGATGCAGGAGTGGATACTATATTTGGAAAGGGAACTTGCAAGATGGTATGAGGAGCAATGGTGTTGATGAGGGGAGATCAGTGTGGAACTATTTACAATTTGTTGGGAAGCACTTATACTAATGGGTGCAATAGTTATTTTGTCCTTGAGAAGACAAATAAAGAAGACAAGACCAATATCGTCCCTAAAAAGAAGACCATGATGTGGCATCAAAGACTAGGGCATATTGGAGAAAAGGGCCTTTGAACACTACATGGTAAAGGCATGGTTGAAGGTATGTCTAATTGCACTATGGATTTTGATTTCCGTGAACATTGCATATATGGTAAACAAAATCGAGTAAGATTCCCATCTGGTGCTACAAGAGCAAAGGGGATTTTAGAATTGATACACAGTGATGTGTTTGGACCTGATCCTGTTCCATCACTAGGCAAGTCTGTGTATTATGTTTCATTCATAGATGATTTCTCAAGGTACACATGGATTTATTTTCTTAGAAATAAATCTAAGGTATTTGATAAATTTAAAGAGTTTAATGCTCTGGTATAAAATCAGACAGAGAAGAAAATAAAGGTATTGAGAACATATAATGGTGGAGAATTCTGCAGAAATGAATTCGAAGAATTCTGTAAGAAGTGTGGTATAGCAAGGAATAAGACTACTCCATACACTCCTCAGTAGAATGGAGTTGTAGAAAGGATGACCATGACACTGATGGAAAAAGAAAGGAGCATGCTCAGTGGTGCCGAGTTAGGACAAGAATTCTGGGAAGAGGCAGTGGGTACAACATGTTACCTGGTCAATCAATCACCTTCATCAGCATTGGATGATAAAACTACAAACGAGGTATGGAATGAAAAGAAACCCCCTCTTCAACATATTAGAGTGTTTGGTTTTTATGCTTATGTACACGTTCCAAAGGAAAATAGGAGTAAGTTGGATAAAAAATATGAAAAGTGTATCTTTATTGGTTATAAAGATGGTGTGAAAGGTTATAAGCTTTGGAACCCAAAAACTAAGAAGATTGTTTACAGTCGGGATGTTGTTTTTAGAGAGGTAAAAGATGTGTCCAAAAAGGAATTCCTACCAAGGCAAGACGAACTTGAGAAAATAGAGCTAGAGTTGGATGATGCAAAATCTGAATCATCTGAAGAAGATGAAGCAAAAGAAGAAGAAGAACCTCATACCCCAGTATTGAGGAGATCAGTGAGAGAAAGAAGGAAACCAGAAAGGTATAGTCCACTTGATTTCTGTTCCAATTTTGCTTTATCTATTACTGATGATGATCCCAAAAGTGTCAGGGAAGTAGTGAATTCAGAGGATAGTAAAATATGGAAGAAGGCCATGGTTGAAGAAATGGATGCCTTGGATAAAAATGAGACATGGGATATAGTTGAGTTTCCAGCTTGAAGAAAATATGTTGGTAGCAAATGGTTGTTTAAGAAGAAGTTTAATGTAGAAGGAAAAGTGGAGAAATACAAATCTCGGTTAGTAGAAAAAGGTTATTCCCAAGTAGAGGGAATTGACTTTGGTGAGATTTTTCTCCTGTTGCTAAGTTAACTTCTATTAGATTTCTTTTATCTATTTTTGTTGCTTTTTATCTTGAAGTGGAACAGATGGATGTGAAGACAACATTCCTACATGGGGATCTGAAGGAATAAATCTACATGAAGCAGCCATAAGGCTTTGTAGTAAAGGGAAAGAAAGAGTTGGTCTGTAAGCTAAAGAAATCACTATATGGTCTGAAGCAATCATCTAGGATGTGGTACCAAAAGTTTGACACATAAATCCTTGGATTGGGATTTGTGAGAAGCAAGGCTGATCACTGTGTATATTCCAAGTAGGTTGGTAATCACTTCATTTATGTAGTGTTGTATGTTGATGACATGTTGTTGGTAGGAAATAACATGGATGTTATAAAGGAGGTGAAATCACAACTATCCTCCAAATTTGACATGAAGGATCTCGGTGCTGCTAACTTCATTCTGGGAATGGAAATTAAAAGAGATCCTGGAAACAGGAAACTCTGGTTGAATTAGAGAAAATATGTTGAGATGATATTGCAGAGGTTTAATATGCATGGAAGTAAACCGATCAAGGTTCCTATTCCTATAGGGGTAAATTTATCTACATATCAGTGTCCCGAGACACAAGAAAAAGAAGAGGACATGTCCCATGTTCCATATGCCAGTGTAGTTGGCAATTTGATGTATGCAATGGTATATACTAGGCCGGACATTGCACATGCAATGGGAGTTTTGAGCAGGTATATGTCAAAACTAGGGAAGGAGCATTGGACAACAGTAAAGAGGGTCTTCAGGTATTTGCGTGGCACTACCAATTATGGATTGTGCTATGAAGGAAGACTAGGATTGGACAGAGTGGTGGACATACATGGCTTTGTTGATGCAGAATGGGCTAGAGATATGGATCACAAAAGATCTACAAGTGGGTATGTGTTTAACCTATTTGGAGGAGCAATCGGTTGGATGAGCAAAATACAGGTTGTAGTGGCACTCTCAACTATAGAAGCTGAATACATGGCAGCCACTCATGCAAGCAAGGAAGTAGTATGGTTATAGAGATTGTGTTCAGGTATTGGGTTGGTACAACAAGCAGTGAGATTAGATTGTGACAGTCAGATTGCAATATTCCTAGCAGAGAACCCAACTTATCATTTGAAGACAAAGCATATTGATGTTCAGTATCACTTTGTGAGACATGGTTGAGGAAAAGAAGGTGTTGCTAGAAAAGGTTGACACTTTGAAGAATGTTGCAGATTCATTGACAAAGTCTATGAGCACAAAAAAATTCTCCTGGTGTAGAGTAACAATGGACATTGTTTCCCTGGATTGTTGACTATATAATCCCGTGGACCCCTGGATGCAAAGAAAACAACAAGTGGGAGAATGTTGGGTATGTGTTATATTCTTTGCATGTCTGTGTGTGGGCGCGTCAGATTCAAAAACTGCATCTGAAGATCCCTCTAGTAGTGTTGTTTGTGTCATGTGCATTGGGCGCTTCCTAGGGGGGTCCGAGGGGGGCGCTAGGTATGCCCCCTCTAGTTACGTGCAGTGTTCGGGGCAACGCCCCGATTTGTTTTTTTTGGGCGGTTTTTGCTATTTTTAGCGGTTTTCTAAATTAATCCCGGATTAAGGGATTAGGGTTTTGGTATCTACGGAATACCTAAAAGCATTGTATATATTGTATGATGAATGGTGAAATTCGATATAATGAATATATGAAAGGTTTTCCCCGGTTGAGGGTTTCCGATATAAATCTCTATGTACTATGTGTATGAGCCATTGATTAAATTCTATTTTGCTTAAGAATTTATATGCATTTCTTTACTTCATAGGTTTAAAACTTACAACTATGTGGTCATTTTACTTGCTCGGATTTTTCCAACGCCGAACATAAGAGCGCGGGTCAGAATTTTAGCTGCAAATTCTTAGTTAAAATGCCAAGTTCTTTTTAGACACAAAGGTTTCACTTGGACAAGTTCAAACAAATCCAATTTGATTGATGAAGAGAAATGAAAACAAAATTAGCGATCCCTCCATAGTGGACTTAATTTAGAAAGCAGAACAAAAGAAAACAAGTGGGTACCCAAAATAGACAAAATATCATAAAATCTTTTAGGGTGTGTTGAGCGCTCAACAAAACTCATCCACTCAGATGTATGTGGCCCAATGTCATCAACCTCTCTTAGTGGTTATGTATACTATGTGTCATTTATTGTTGATTATTCTCGCAAGACTTGGGTTTACTTCTTGAAATCAAAAGATGAAGTGTTTGGAAAATTCAAGGAATTCAAAGCCTTGATAGATTGAAAGAAAAATCCAAAAACTCAGGTTAGATAATGGAGGAGAATACACCTCAAAATAATTTGTAAGATTTTGCAGAGATGTCGGGATTAAGAGGGAGCTCACCACTCCCTACAATCCTCAACAAAATGGTGTAGCGGAAAGAAATAATATAACTATAATGGAAGAAGTGAAGACTATGATCCATGATCAAGATATTCCAATGCACTTATGGGATGAAGAAACAAGAAAAATGGTGTATTTCCAAAACAAACTATCCCATAGTTCACTTGGATTCAAAACCCCCAAGAAATGTTCTCCGGAAAGAAGCCATAAGTAAGCCATCTCAATATATTTGGTTTTCTAGTGTTTGTACACATTCTGAAAGAAAGAAGAATCAAGCTGGACCCTTCAGGAAAGAAGGGAATATTTGTTGGATACTATGAGGTCTCTAAGACCTTCAAAATTTACATACCAAGTTACCATCATATTGATATAAACAGAGATGTAACCTTTGATGAAGATACAACACTCAAGAAGTCAAGGAGATACTAGCTTGAAGAAGTATATGAAGACGAAGCTGTAGCTCCCAGAGTTGTAGAACTAGTGAGGGAAGTTAAATTTTCCCCTGATGATGATATTCCAGAAGATCCATATATAACATAATCTAAAGAACCTCCCCAAATGATGATTTCTCACAAGAGAAAGCCAGCTTGGTCAAGGGAACTTATTCAAGATGGAGAGAAGTATGGTGCCCTAGAAGGAACCATGAGACAAATCAAAAAACCTAATCCATTCTATAGTTATATGGATTTGATGTGTGATCTCATAGAAAAGGAACCTACTTTCTTTGAAGAAGACATTCAGAAGAAAGAATGGGCAGATTCCATGACAGAAGAATACCAATCCATTATAAAGAATGATGTATGGGAAATAGTTCCTAGACCGAAGGGCAAAGATGTGGTATCTTCCAAATGGTTATACAAGATAAAATATGTTGCAGATGGACGTATTAAAAAGCATAAAGTGAGATTTGTAGCCCATGGATTTTGTCAAAAGGAAGGCATTGATTATGAAGAGAAATTTTCTCCTATATCTAGATACACTTCTATCAAAACAATCATAGCTCTTGCAACCAAGATGAAGTGGAAGTTACACTAGATGGCTATGAAAACAACCTTTTTAAATGGTGTCATTGAAGAAGAAGTGTATATAGAACAACATCAATGGTTTGAAGTTGAAGATATAAAGGATCATGTCTGCAGTTGAAGAAGGCTCTGTACTGGTTGAAGCAAGATCTTAGAGCTTGGTATGCAATAATTCATAGTTTCCTGACAAGCTTGGGATTTACCAAGAGTAAAGCTGATTCTAACCTTTACTTCAAGGTTATGAATGATGAGCCAATTATATTGCTTCTGTATGTGGATGACTTATTCTTATCTGGAGAAGAAAATCCCATCACTAATTGTAAGAAGAAGCGCGCTGCTGAATTTGAGATGAAAGACCTAGGCCTAATGCAGTATTTCTTAGGTGTTGAGGTTTGGTAGAGTCCAGAGAAGATCTTCCTTAACCAAGGGAAGTATGCAGTTAAAATACTGAAGAGGTTTGATATGTTGGAATGTAAAGACATGAACACACCCATGAAAACAAATTCAAATCTTTTGGTTGATTCTTCGTCAGAATTGGTTGATGCTACCCTATACAGACAAATCATTGGATCATTGATGTATCTAACGAATACCAGGCCATATATATGTTTTTCTGTGAACACCTTGAGTCAATATTTGGTAGACACCAAATATGTTCACTTTGTTGCTGCAAAACATGTGATGATATACCTTAAGGGTACGTTGGACTATGGTCTCAGTTATACTGGAGATCATGACTTGTGTTATGAACATAAATATACATATAAAATATATATTAATAACATAATAATTAATTAATAAATAATGACTATTAATAATGAAAGGACATGTCTCAAAGGACATGACTATTGGTTAAGGGCACCCCTACATGGGTATATAAATGAGCCCTCATTCTCAATTTTATATCATCTTATCTATTCATATTTTATACATGATTCCTACATGGATTATTATGTTATATTCCAAGTATTTTGGATAATTCTTGTGTGAGGGAACTTTGTTAATCTCATTTGGTATCAGAGCCATTGGCCATATCTGATCCTGGCCATTGGCTATATAGTAGGCTTTTAACCACTCTGAAAAATATTCAGAGTTTCTATGATATGGTCCTTGACCACCAACCAACCTGTGGCCATTTAAAAAATCAATTATGTTGAAGAAAAAAAAGTGATCCCACTGCAATTTTGAAGTCCAAAACTTTTGTTAAAGAAAAAATAAAAAATAAAGTTTGCTGCAAATTCTGTAGAGAAATCAAGGAAAAAAGTATGAAAAGAAGCAATTTCATACACATATCAGTGGTACAATTAACTAATTCGTGAACAATTAATTCATCAACAATTGACATTTCCGTACAAGCAATCAATTAATTGAGCAATACACATTATGTACGCACTATACATAATTAAAGACTGTTGTAACAACCAATCCGTATACATTATGTACAGTTCATCACACATTTTTCAAAACTCTACTCAGTCCGTACTCTGCCTCCATACAACGAATCAATCTGCGTCTGTACAAGAACCGTCCAAACAATTTGTGTTCGTACAGAAGATGTCGATTCAATTTAATCCATCCGTACTGATTTTAAATTGCAGGGCCACCATTGTAAATACTCGCTCCTACAACATACTCGTGGGAAAGGGAGTTCGAAGTTTCCACCGAGAATTTAACAGTGGAAAGCACGTGGGTAATCCAATTAATTCGGTGTTGCTCAAATCACGGTTGGGCATAAAATATATTGGTTCCATACCATACCATACCGTACGAGCATCAACTTAAAAGATCACGACTATTCATCATAGCCAAAAGTTTAATTTATTTTGTATAATCGTTGCTACAAAAAAATTACAAGAGTGTGACCCTTCAAATTAGGAGATTAAAATAAAAATCAATGTGGACTTTTTCTTTGAGTTTAAAATCAATTTAAAAATATATATATTAATTGGGTTGTCCAAATTTCGAAAGGATATAAACATTTAGTTAAGGAGTAAAAAAAAATGCTCCAAAATTAAAGGGTTACAAAAGGAGTTTTCAAAATTAAAACCTTAAAGAAAGAGGCGTATTTAATAGTAAGTTTTGGAAAGTTGTGAAGAGATTTATAAGTGAAGTTTTTTTTAAAGGAAAGAAGAAACTTATATTCAAAAGGTGAAGAAGAGTAATATATATATATTAAGGAGATACAAAAGGGTCATTAAGAATATAAAGGAAATTTTGAAGTAAAGGAGTGTTTATATATTTTTATATATAAGATTGGAAAAATGATATTATAGAAGTAATAGTCAAGATATTCAAAGGAAGACTATATATAAAAGGATTAAAGTATATTAAGAAAAAAGAAGAAGTTCTAAAACGATTTCAATTTATATAAAAGGAGAGATATATTGAATAAATCAAAATCACTTCTGTCTAATTTGTGGGAAATCATTTATTATGGAAGAATATCAAGATAATTCAAAATACAATCACGAATATTGAAAGGAGAATTAGGACATTATAAAGCGAGCAATAAAAAAATACAGTTTGAAATTGAGAAGCAAAAATATTTTAATGGGTTAACAGAGAAAGATAATCGTTACTTCAAAGAGCGTATTCGAGAACTCATTGCACAAAATGAAGAACTAAAGACTGAAAGACAAAAAATGGACCAAGACTTACTAGAACGAGATGAAGAACATTACGATTAAAAAATCATAATAAAAATTTACTAGTTAAAATCAGAAAGTTAAAAGACAAGAAGCAAGGGAATACAAATTCAGAACAAGAAAATCAAGGTCTCAAGGAGAAATCAATTGAAAAGGAGGAAGAAATCTCTTGCCTAAGGAACCTTAACCAGAAGTTACTTGAACAAATTAAAATCTTAAAGAACGAAAGAAAGGAGAATCTAGAATAATAAAAAGACAATAGGTCAAAAATTAAGGAAGAACTTTTACGATTAAGACGACATAATCAAGATTTATTAACTCAAATTAAAAAGTTGAAGAATGATAAGAAGACTTTACAAGAAAAGCTAGATCGCAAAACATCATTAGTCTATAAGGAAATGATGACAGACCCAATCAACCTTACAACTCAAAAGGAGGCAAATCCAGCTGATGTAAAGAAGTTTTCAAATGTCGAGGTACAAACAAGCCAGGGATATAAAGAAGACTCAATTCCAAACATTAATCAAGAAAAAGATTCAAGTATAATAAATAAAGATCAAGTTGCAAGGATTCCTTATCGACATCCTAATCACAAAATTCGATACTTCAACCAATCAATGTATCAACAGAAACAAATAACCGCTATGTCGAAGAATATTACTTCCACTACAAGTGCGGGTCAAAATAGAAACTATCATGGGAGTAGAAATGTATGAAGTTCTTTCCAAGAACCCTATAAAAACCCAAATCCGTAGAAGATTGAATTAGGATGGGAAAACTCCTTTACAATTCGACAGTTCTGCTCAACGATTAGAAGATCCTATCGTCTAAAGTCGTCAACGATCACTAACTCAAGAATGAAGAATCAAGATACAATATTACAAGCCAAAGAAATATGTAAGTATTCCATAAGTATGCTTTGAAGACAAATCATTTTTAAGGGGAATGCAATGTTATGAACATAAATATACATACAAAATAGATATTAATAACATAATAATTAATTAATAAATAATAACTATTAATAATGAAAGGACATTTCTCAAAGGACATGACTATTGGTTAAGGGCACCCCTGCGTGGGTATATAAATGAGCCCTAATTCTCAATTATATATCATCTTATCTATTCATATTTTATACATTATTCCTACATGGATTATTATGTTATATTCCAAGTATTTTGGATAATTCTTGTGTGAACGAACTTTGTTCATCTCAACTTGAGACTGATTAGTTATACTGATTCAGATTGGGTTGGAAGTGTGTCTCATAGAAAGAGCACTTTAGAATGTTGTTTTAGTCTGGGGTCAACTGTGACTTCATGGGAGAGTAGGAAGCAATCAAGTGTTTCTTTCAGCACAGCAGAAGTGGAATACATTGCAACATATTCCGCTAGTTGTGAAGCCATATGGATTCAAAAGTTGTTGACATGTCTATTTGATCTGGAGATGGAAGCCACTGTGATTCTATGTGATAACCAAAGTTGCATAAAGATGATGAAGAACCCTCTGTTCCATGATAATTCAAAGAACATAGAGATCCGGTATCACTACATTTGTGATATGGTGCAGAGGGGAGCTATAAATCTCCAATATGTTGGCACAGATGAGCAGGTTACAAATGTGTTGACCGAGCCTTTGTCTCGTGTGAATTTGAGCACTTTTGAGACAAGCTTGGTGTTGTCCGAAAGGACCTCCCTCAAAAGGGGGAGTGATGTTGATGATACTATAGTATCCTTACCAAAAATGGGTAGCTCCATTAGGATTTTATATCCTAGGGGACTGATCATCCCTGGGCAGATCCCAAAGGTCTGGTAAGGACAATTTGTCAGAGTACCTGTGCATGTATTATGCCATCTATGGTCAGTAGTGGTAGCTCTATTAGGATTTTATATCCTATGGAATCCTTTGATTCCTGCGAAGATCCCGAAGGTCTGGTAAAGACGGTCTATCGAATTACCATGTGATAGCTCCGTTAGGATTTTATATCCTAGGGAATCTTATGATTCCTGGGTAGATCCTTAGGATCTGTCAGAGTAACAAAAAATGTTGTTGCACCTGCCTCATTCTATTTCTATATGATTATGATGTTCTTATCTCAACCTCGTGCTAATGATGTTGTTTTAGCCTCATGCTGATGATGTTGTTGTTCCAGCCTCGTGCTATCGATGATGATCCTGTATCAGTCTTGTGTTGATTGTTGATGATGATGTATCAACCTTGTGCTGTTGATGATGATGTATCAACCTTGTGTTGTTGATGATGATGATGTTTTATCAGTCATGTACTAATTGATGATGTTATATTAGTATTTTACTAATTTATGTTGATGCAGATAATGATGATGATGCTCCAGCTCCATGTTGTGAATGATGATGCTCCAGCTCCATGCTGTGAATGATGATGTTGCCAATGATGAGAAAAAATTCCGGTGATTTATAGATGTGCCAATCAATGTTCCAAGACACTGATGATGTTGCTTCCCTCTCTCTCTCTCTTGTTGATGTTGTATTGTAGAATACCCTTCTTGTTAAGGGAGAGTGTTGAAATATTGTAACTGCGAAGAATATTCTATTTATTATTGAGTCATTTTATTATAGGTCAATCCCCTTTTGTGGATTGATCATGTCGATACTTATGTATGACCAAATCCCCTTTTTTGGATTGGTCAAACCCTAATTATATCATGCTAATTGAAAAGTCGACCCCTAGGGATAATTAAAGTGGTTTTAGCCACTGGCTGGAGAAGTCGGCCTCGCCTAATGAAGAGACATGACCCTAGAACTCCTTAGCTAGTATAAATAAGAGAGGATGGAGCCTCATTGGCACACTCACTCAAGTCACTCATCTAGTGCACACGTTTTGGAGATAGTTGTAGTTGGAAGAAGAAGGAGAGAGAGGCACATTGCTCAGTCTTGTATATTCTCTAGTGTTTGGACTTTTATCTTGGCATTGTATTGGCAATCTATATTAAGGAAGTTTTGTTCTAGGTTTTCTCCCCCATGAGGGTTTCCCAGGATAAAATGTTGTGCATCTTGTAATTGTGTTTCTCTCAGTGATCCTGCTTATGCTATTATTGTCTAGTAAATTGAAAATAACTTAATAACATCTCTAAATTTAACACAAAGAAGTAGTATAGCTGCAATGGTTGTGTTTAGGAATTGGGTTTGAGAAGAGAGATATGAAGATAAATTGTGATAATCAAAGTGCAATATTTCTGGAAAAGAACCCAAATTATCATTCCAAGACTAAGTATATTGATGTATAATACCATTTCGTAAGAGACATGGTGGAAAACAACATGGTGCTACTGAACAAAGTAGACACGTTGGAAAACATAGTAGACTCTTTGACCAAGTTTTTGAGTGCTGTGAATTTATATTGGTATAGAGAGGTAATGGGCATTGTTTCCTTGGGTCTGTGAACAAAATTTCAAGAAACTTCCAGTTCAACAAAGAAGACAACAAGTGGGAGAATGTTGGGTTTTTATATTCTTTGCAGTGAAACTCTAATCGAGGTGGATCGACTGGAAGTGAAATTTGAAGGTCGAAGTGTTTGACCAGGAAAATTCGAAGTTGAAGTAATAAAAAATGAGTCAAAGAGGTCAACCGGTAAGAGGTCATCAAGAGGTCGTGTGGCAACTGTCTGAACACCGAATGAAGGTCGACTAGTAGTTGACTGGTAATTCGACTGGTAGTCGATTGTAACTGAATCCCAATATTTATAGGATTTGTAGCCAATGATCTATGTGGATCTATAATTGTTTTTGGGCGTCTTTATTTAGGTTTTTTCCCATTATAAAGCCTATAAATAAGGCATGTTGTATTTTTATTAAGTTGATATTCATGCTAATATTTATCAGTAGGTTGTTGGTTATGTATATGTAATCTTAATTGGCTACAAGGTTGTTTTTGTGGAAGAAAAAGGGTATGATGTTGATTGTGTCTTAGGTGTATACCAAGGTTAGGCATGTAACCTTTTATTTTGAATGAATAATACAACAAGAGAGCAATATGCTCAAGGAATGTTGGTTTTCTCGTTTGGTTTTCCAGGATAAAATATCTGTGTACTATGTGTTTTCTTTGTCATTTGTTTTCTTTCTTAAATTTGTCTTCCTCTCGTATATTAGGTTTATCGTGGAAGTATATTTTCCTAACAGGGATTCCTGAGGAATTAGGGAGACAAATGTGGCATTGAGAGTAGGAAGGATTCCCAAAATTATTTGAGATTATGAAACAAGAGCCTAGACATCTAATTTGACAACTAACCAACAATGATGGAAAAAATTAGAGGTGAAGTCGTCCAGTCCTATAAATTTTCCAGAGGCCATTGATTTCCTCTTCCACCTCAGTCAAGGAGATAGATTCAAAAGGCATTCATTGTTCTATTTAGTTACCAATTTTGGGATGTGGAAGGTGATAGAAATAATCGCATCAGATCTACCAAGTCGAGGTTTCGTTAATAAGGTGCTAAAGAAGGAGACTAGCTCATGCTCAATGTCTTGATGGGAGGTGAGTTTACTACCTTGAGATGATTTTAGCTAAGTGATGTGATTGACATGTCATTGATGAATCATTGATTAATGGAAGAATTTAGTGTTTCATTTCCCCTCTTTGATCTAGTGAACTATGCATTTCTTCCTCCATAGGATTTCTTCCTGAAAACACATTTCCTCTAGTTAATTAGTGATATTTTTTTCTTGGTTGGAGAGATCCTTGGTCCACCCCATTGATATTATGGTAGCTGCGGGAGGTATTAACCTCTATGTGTAACCTTTGTTGAGACTAGAATATTCTGGAATCAAGAGAAACCCTAAACATATGTGTGAGAACCCTAGAAGACATGTCGACTCAACATAATATATAATATTAAGTTATTATACTCGAGGAAGACAAGTCAGCTCCACAGGAAAAAGATAAATAGAAAATATAATTACCAGAAAGTCAGGTCGGCCCAACTAGAAAAGTCACTGGATAGATTAGTATAAATAAAGGATGTCTTGGTTAATTTGTTCACTCATTCTCACAATTGCATAAAGACAAGTGGTGTGCATGACTGGAGGAGAGTTGTAGCTGATGCAGTAGTGACTTGATCTTTCGGTTATGGTTTTGACTAAATTCTTCTTTGGTTATGGTTTGGAATTTCTACCTTGGTTATGGTTTGGACTCTCTGCTTGGTGTGCTAGATTTGGAGAGAAGTACGCTACCTTGGTTGGCTATTGGTTCTAGGGTTTTCTTCTGGAATTATTTTATCTATCAAGGTTAAGGTGCTCGGGGGTGGCTTCAGCCTATGGTTGGGTGACAATATTGTTATATTGTCTATGGAAAACTGAGCCTATATCTTTAATTCTAACAGGTTATGGGCCCACACCACATTCAATATAGTCTAACCACTGGAAGGTAGTGCGACAGTTCTTTGTTAAGCTTGTTGTGGCACCAATTACAATTGTGGCTAGGTTTTCTAATTATGCACCTGCAACAAACCCTAACCCTTGTGTTCGAGCACTTATGGTGAAGAATTTAACCTAATTCCTTGACATCCTAGTGCGCCTTAGCATAACTCACCTCTTGGTACTATCAACTAACAAAAACGTCAGGTTTAAATTTTTTGTCAAAGTCAAAGTCAAAGGTTGACTAGTCAAATTCAAAGTCAAAGGTTGACTTCTAGTCAATTTGATTTTGTGGTCAAGGTTGAAATTTTAGAGTTTCTAGATTGTTCTAATCATTGAATCTTCTTATTGAGTTTCTAATCTCTTCTTGTCAAGATGGTATCTGGTTTTAGATTGGAAGATAAGCTGGATGATGCTACAAGGTTTCAAAGGTATGCACTTGTATATGCTATCTAAGTTATATCATCTAGAAAAACATGAGTGTGTTTGCAGGGAAAGTACTAGAGATCTTTTCCAAGCTGTAATCTTGGATTCAGTGCATTCAAAAAAATAAACAGACCCTCCATAGCAAGTGAGGCTTCAGGTTCCAGGTTTGATTAAATTGTTAAAATTTATATATATCAAGGGTGATAATTGCTACATTACAGATTGTGAAAGTAATATTTAAAATATTCTATTGTTTCTATATGCAATGAATACTTGAATGCATATGAATACTATTGATATAGATTCTTATTGTACTTTTTCGCAAGATGAACTAACATCTCCTCTAGATAGATATTTCTTGTTTTCTCTTGTTGTTCTTGTTCCAGGTAGGTACCCTTGTGATGAAAAATCCTTTCGGAAGCTGTCATAGAAGAAGTTTATAAGGATGACACAAATGCCAGATGGGAAACAATCATAACAGATAGAAACAAACTTAAAGAGACTCAAAGGAGTTGTACTTGAAGGAATTCAGGAATCAAAAGGAAACTAGAACAAGCTTGTGACACTTTGCAGAAAGAAAAGAGAGATGCAACAGATGGAAGCATGTAATCTCTCAGATGGAGGGAAATGATCACAAAATTCCAAAAGAAGAGCATGTATATTTCTCATTCATGCATGAAACTAGGATTAGGAGGGAGCTAATCTCGAATGATATGATCCATTGAAGAAGAATCCGTAAAGACTATGAAGTATCTATCCATGTTATTCATTGGAAGTAGTAGCCATGATAAGAAACACATGTTTAGTTTGACTCTAGAATAAGTCTTCTTCAAAAACAAGCCTTGTATATCCTTGGTTTTCCATATACATTTATGTTCCTACGGTAGAAGGAAGAAGTTGGATCCTTCAGGAAAGAAGGGAATGCAATCTATAGAAGATTCCATGGACTCCAATATTGAAGAGCAACATCAGGAAGAACATGAAGATTCCAAGAAAGAAAGAAAATCTATAAAAACCAATTGAACCAAGTTTGAACCCACTAGAAGCAGTTAAGAATAAGGAATGGAAGGAAGTTGTGATGAAGAACAATGTATGTGAGAAATTGTGAAAAATACTTAAGCATTGATAGATACAAGGTGAGACTCGGGGCTAGAGGGTTCTCCGAGAAGGAGGGAGAAGACTATGATGGCATCTTGTTCTAGTAACTAGACATACCTCTACTTGAGACATTATATCTCCTGCAGTATCCATGGATTAGAGTTTACATTAGATGAATGTAAAAAATATTCTTCTCAACAAAGTAATTGAAGAAGAAGCATATGTAGAGCAACCTCAAGGTTTTGAGGTATACCGAAAAGAGACCCTTGTATGCAGATGGAAGAAGACCTTGTATGGATTCAAGCAAACTTGGTGCAGAGCCTCTCATGTACAACAAAAGCATGGTGAAAACTTCTTATGACAGAGGAAGTATATTGAAATGGTTCTTAGAAAGTCCGGGATGATGGATTGAAAATCCATGGCAAACTCTCATGATGATAGATCTGAAGAAGTTGAGAGACTCTGATCTAGTAGACATGTCTCTGTATCGACAGTTAATTGGCTCATCAATGTATTTGGAGAATACTCAACAAGATATTTGTTTTGTGGGACATTTGAGTTATGATATACAACTGCATGGATTTATTGATTCAGATTGGGAAGGGAGTGTAGATGAAAAAAGAAGTGATACTTGGATATGTTTCAGTTTGAGCTTTTCCATGATGTCATGGGATAGCAGGAAACAAAAGTCTGTTTCACTTAGCACTGCAGAAGCAAAGTATATTGCAGCTTTTGATGCTTGTACAAAAGCAGTGTGGCTTCGTAAGTTGGTTTCTGGACTGTTTGATCAGGTGTTGGATTCAACCATGATATATTGTGATAATCGGAGTTGTGTGAATCTTTCATAGAACCTGGTGTTCCATGACAGGTCAAATCACATTGAGATCGAGTATTATTTTCTCCATGATAGAGTCTAGAGGGGATAAATGGTTCTCCAGTATATCTTCACAAATGAGTAGATATAAGATATTTTGGTAAAGCCTCTATCCAAGATGAAAAGTTTGTGTACTTAAGGGACAAGATGGTACTCATGGAGATGAATTCCTTATTGGAAAAGGAAGATATTACTCCTAGGTTGAGAGGGAGCACTGATATGTTATTGATTTATGGGAAGTCATTTTCCAGTTTGAAAAATGGTCCAGGTTGGGCAGTCACCTTCCAATCTGGAAAGTGGCCCAAGATTTCTGACGGACATGAATTTTCCAGTTCGGAAAATGGTCCAAATCGGATAGTCATTTTCATAATGAAAATGGTCTGATAGATTGCTAATGTACCATAGACATCGATTCCCCTTGTGGAAAGTGTGGGGGAATGGTCTAGGAAAATCATTCTTCTTGGTAGTCACTATAAGTAGTGGTCCAACAGAATGGTCCGCCTCTCCGGGAAGTCATTCTTTTGAAGTTCACATTTGTGAGCAGTTTCGAAGAATTGTTAGTTATAAGAGGTTGGTGTAGGATAATCATTTCCATAGGAAATGGTCCGGACAATCATTCCCTAGGGAAAACTCATTCTCTCTAGGTTGCACTGTGATTAGTGCTGGAGGAATGGACCAATTAGGTGAATGGTCTAGGTTCAACAATCAGGGATAGGCATTCCCTAGGGGAGACTCATTCTCTCTAGGTTTCACTATGTTTAGTGCTAGAGGAATGGACCAGTTAGGTGAATGGTCTAGGCTCAGAAATCAGGGACAATTATTCTTCTATGCTTGGGAAGAATAGTCCAGATAGCCCATGGATAATGTTTTTACTTTTCAAGGGCATATGTTGTTCCATATATCACAAATGTGAGTGGAACCAGATGACTTAGTTTGTATCATGATACTGTTTATGCAGGTTGATATCATATGCTATGCTTGTTGTGGAGACTGTATGTCTTTGGACTGTAGTTGTATGCTATCGTGGTGGATGTGATCCACTAGTAGTGACTGTGTGTCACTGGTTAGTAGCCTTGTGCTACTAGGAGTGGTTGTGTACCACTATATAGTAGTTGTATACTACTATGGATATACACAATTGTTCTCTATTGGATGGAATTATAGCAACAATATGATACTATCCGATTGCCATGGAGACTACCACTAGTGTTGGAGTTGATTTTCAGCTAGATGGATAATCAGTGTGCTGGTGGATAGACATTCTCTAGGCAGAGAATGGTCCAGATAGAACATACTGTTGGTGGACATGCATTCTCTTTGTGGAGAATGGTCCAAGTTGAAAGTTTGTTGACATATCATGGACTAGTATTGTCCTAAGGCACAAATTGTGGCCCGATTAGGAAAATGGTTCAAGACTGATATTTTCTAAGGCATATGGGTAGAGACTGATATCTATGGTACATATGAATAGATTAGAAAATAATCTGAGACTGAATTTCTGTAGGAATGGTCTCTGTATCCCATAGGGTGGCTTTAAACATCTGGAAGGATTGCCATTATTCTAGTACAGAGGTCCACATTAGAAGAACGATCTTTGTAACCCATTATGGAGCGAAGCTTTCAACATCTATTGGGACAACTATTCTTCTAAGACGTATGTCCGAATTAGAAGAATGGTCCTTGTATCACTATGTTGAGTGAGTGAACTTTTCAACATCATGCCCGATTACTCAGATGGAGTATGTCCTCGAGAGATGATGCAGTTGATGCTATCGAATGATACTGATAGTGGTGATGGTGCTCGTGATGTGATCATGAGAAAGCCTACGTGGATATGTTGTTGATACCGTTTGAATGGCCTATTTGTGATCAAGACCATTGCCTTTAATACCTCCCTAGATAGGATGGAGTGTTGATATTATTGTATTTGTGGGAGGTATTAACCTCTACGAGTAACCTTTGACGAGACTAGAATATTCCAAAAGAGAGAGAAACCCTAAACATATGTGTGAGAACCCTAGAATACATGTCGTCTCAACAAAATATATAATATTAATGTATTATACCCTAGGAAGACAAGTCGAATCCACGGGAAAAAAGATAAACATAAATTATAATTACCAGAAAGTCAAGTCGGCCCAACCAAAAAGTCACTGGATAGATTAGTATAAATAGAGGACGTCTTGGTTCATTTGTTCACTCACTCTCACAACTACATAAGGACAAGTGGTGCGCATGACTAGAGGAGAGCTGCAACTGCTATAGCAGTGACTTGGTATTTTGGTTATGGTTTGGAATTTATGCTTTGGTTATGGTTTGGAATTTCTTCCTTGGGTATGTTTTAGACTCTTTTCTTGGTGCACTATATTTGGAGAGTACACTACCTTGATTGGCTATTGTTTCTAGGGTTTGCTTCTGGAATTATTTTATCTATCAAAGTTAAGGTGCTCGGGGGTGGATTCGGCCTATGGTTGGGTGACAATATTGTTATATTGTCTATGGAAAAACAAACACATCTCTTTAATTCTAACACACCCATGTAGGATTTCCTGTTGCTGCATATTATCCATTTGTGATTCCAACTTCTTCTGAGCTTAAAACATGTCACCAAATACCTATTTGTTACTTGATATGCAGCTTCAAATATTTGAGACATTGTTGGAAGAGGTACATTATAGTTCTCTACACAGTATTAGCTTCCAACCACCACTTTTGAATGTTCTTCTAGAAATTCATATGAGATAGCCATAACTTTTCGAATCTGAATGGTCATTTGTAGGTGACATTTTGGACATCAATGTTGAGATAGATGGGATAATGATTAGAACCAGCTTCTGGAAGTATCCTCACCTCCATTTGAATCCCTAAAATCATGAGAGACTATGAGGTAAGTAGTATATCTAGCTGACATACCACTTGCTGAGTGCCCCCTCTTCTGTTGTTCCAGGTAAAGAGATCATTAATGGTATCAATTTCGATCAATCAAAGATCCTAAATGAAAGAATTGAAGCACCACTGTTTGGATCCAACCTTCATATTCTCACTTTCTTCTCAGCGAGGGATGAGATGAAATTAAAATCCCCTCCTAATATCCATAGATAAGATTCAATTAAACTGGCTAATTTTTGAAGAGAATACATGAAGTCATATTTTTCATTTAGCTGTTATGGTCCATAGACATTTGTTATGAAACCAAAATTTTATGAATCTGTTTCCCTAAAATGAGCCATTAGGCTTCTTATAGTGGTAATTCCCCCCCCAATATTACTATGGAGGGGTTCCAAAGGATAACCATCCTTCCAGTAGATCCTCTGGAATCTAGGGAACATATTGTCCCATCTTCCAAATCCTTGGAAGAATGGTGTTCAAAAAAGAGTTGGAGCATTTTGTTTCTTATAGAAGAAAAATGTCGGGGGTTTCCAAGTTTACCTTATTTCATAAGAGACTTTAATTTATCTTATCATTGATGCTTTGTATGTTACAAGATATTACTTTGATTGAAAAATAGGAGAAGAAGAAGGCTGATAAGAATCCATTATAAACGTGTTATGACATGAGTTCACCAAGATTTCCCTTATTTTTTGGAGCAATTGCAAGTTTGAATTCCTGACTTTGCGCTTGTTATCCATATGATTCTTTTTATGAATCTTCAAATTGTTGGTCTTCACTCCCAAGGTAGAGGATGTTCCCTACAAAGGATTAGGGTTGGTGGATTCCTTTGCATTTTTATGGAGATCATGATGCACCCTATGAATATGTTCCAAGGGGATGGTTTTATGTCATGTTGCTGACATGCATATACAATAACCTGCAAATCAATACCTTCCAGCTCCATATCATCCATGTCAGGGTCAATACCGTCTTCTTACTCCTGGTTCATGATCACATCTTCTAGAGGCGACATTTATGGAGGTGAATCTAAAGTTTTAGGCCGCTTAGGATCCTTAGGGTTGGAGGGAGTATAAGAGGATTTGCGAGATTTTGGGCCATTGAAGGAGGGTGATATCAGGAGGTTGCTTAGGTTTTGGGTTCTCAAAATCTAAACTTAGGACCTCATAGCTATTCTTGGTAGAGGGAATTTTAGTAGGACCAGAGGGAATGAATTTACATTCAGATTTGCAATGATTGACAATCTTGGTAAGACCCTCTTCCTCTTTCTCAAAATCAAATTTGTGTGGTTTGGGAGAATTGAGTATAGGGAACTATCTAAAGATATTCTTGTGCTCGTGGAAACAACAAAAACAAAAGGGAATGAACTCATAGTCTAGGGTTTGGATCTAATCCGAGTCCTGGTAATTGAGACAAATAGATTCAGGGATTGGAATCGAGACATTCATATAGATGTAGATCCTCACATAGGTTGTTTATCAACCTTTCTTGGTTGCTTCCAACAATTTGACATAGGTACCTAGAGTGTTTCCAATTCCAGCAAGAATATCTTCATCCCAATACTCATGCGACAATGAGTAAAGTCAAACCTAGATCGAGGCATACGTGAAATATTCTTTATTTGGGTTGAATTTCTCCATCCAATAATGAAGTTGAAAACCTGTTGAGAGAAAAAATTATGGCCCATTTTCAAAGATTCACTCATAATCCTCATGATTGTGAAAGATGGCTATAAAAAAACCCTTGAAGCCAAGTTTGAGATCAAAGCGATCCTGGGGTTTGCAGTGTGAGCTGACCTAGGCTACCATATCCCATTCTGAAGGCTAGATCCCAAGGAATTTCATAATGACCACATGGTCCTTCATATACTCAACATAGCTCCCAACTCATGCTGATCCGATTTCATATTTGGGAATTTCCGCTACTTTGGGGATGCACTGACTAGGTTTCCACTTCGATGATCCTTCACCCGAATGGGGAGGATCCTATTGATTTTTCAATAAGTTAGGTTAAGCATGAAGTTCATTCCATTTTATCATTTAACCATAACCATAAATGTTGCAACAACCAAGATCACAAGAAGAAGCACCATGCACAAGAACACAAGATGTATCCT
>ML815384.1:217890-232233 GCA_009831015.1 Picea engelmannii
CCCCATTGTGGATTAATCATGTTATTATTATTATTGGATTAAATCCCCATTGAGGATTAATCATGTCATTATTAATATTATTGTTATTAGATTAATCCCCATTGAGGATTAATCAAGTCGGTAATTGTATAAGGACCAAATCCTCTTTTGCGGATTGGTCATCGGACAATTACAAAGTGCAGAACAAGAAGTCAGCCCCAACAGTTATAATGGAAGGGCCAGAATTAATTAAAGGTGGATTTACCGGCCCAGAGTGAGAGGTCAACCCTGCCAGATGGTGACTCTTCACACGTGCCAGATTGATATAAATAAGAGGCTAGCGCCTCACTTCTTACATACACTTCACTTTCTCATGTTCTTATGAGGCAAGCTGCAATTACAAGTTGGTGAGAGAAGAAGAAGGGTGGCACATCTCTTGAGGAGGACATTTTCTGTATTGGTTGAGTTATCTCTTGAACATTGTATAAGCTATTTATGATAAGGAAGTTTTTGCTGGGTTTTCTTCCCCTAGAGGATTTCTCAGTGATCTTGTTCTTATTATGCTCTTATCTTTATGAAATGCAAAGAACTATAATAATGGCATAAACATTAACAATTTAACCATCTGTTGCTTGGGCTAAGATGTCCAACCCTGAAGTTCCATCCTTCTTAAGCTCCTCGAGTTCTCTTTTGATTACTATGCAATTTAATCTATGCCTTTTAGCCCATGTTTCCCAGTTTCTACCCAATTAAACAACCTTCTTAAGTTTTACAACAAGATTTTCTCTCTTATCTCGTAGCTTCTGATTTTGGGATTTAAGAAATTCATTCTCCTTATTTATATGTGCATCCAAGACTTCATATTCATTCCCATATTGCCTCAATTCATTCTTTGTTTCCTAATCTTTTTCTTATCCTTGCATCCAAATGATAATTCTTTTAAAGTTTCTGCAACAAGTTTCTTTGCTGCATCATCCACCTGAATAATATTGTCCTCTACCTCTGGTGAAGCTAGAATATCAATTGGTTCCTCTTGCAAGGTTGGAAGAGTAGGTATTTCTATCTGTTTAACCATACTCCTAGTAGTCCTGCGGGTAGGCTCTAGAATGGCATAGGATTTTTCTTCTGATACCTCCAGTGTTTTAATGTCAGGCACCTCAAGTTCTTCCTTAAATAACCACATTTTTTTTTTATTTTTTTTTTATGGCTCAAGACTTTTTTTTTCCTTGGTTTTACTTTGGGTAGATAGTTTGATACTAGACTTCGGTCTGGTACTAGATTATTCAGGAGTCTTATTATTAATTCACATTTTGACTCTTAACTCAGGGTTTTTTTCCACTTTGATTACTCTTTTATGCTTTGGTTTTTTGCTAGTCCTAACATCTTCGACCTCACTGCCCGATTGCTTTTATTTATTTCCACTACTTCTTAGATTTCTCTTAGATTCTTGACTCCCCTTCCCCTTTTTACCTCTTCCTACATATTTAGAGGTACCTTTAGTAGGGATTGCAATAATATCTTCTAGGGTAAAGTCTCGGGTAATGAATTGTTTCAAGCTGCCTCCTCTTTTCTTTAATTCAGAGACAACCAATAATTTTATTAGGCCATGGTGATAGAGACTTGTCTCTACTTTCTTGGAAGCATACTTAACTCCTCAAGCCATATTACATAGAATCATCCATAAAAAGTATGGACAATTGATTTTTGGACCTCCTTCAAAATGTAGTACTAGTAATATTACGTGGTAAAGGAAGGTAATGGCATACCTACCTTCGCAGGTTAGAAATATCTACAAGCTAACAAGCATGGTGCAATACTCCAGTTTAATCCATTGGCGAGGAATACCCTTAGTCTAATCTAGATCTGAATGCTCAGGAACTAAGAACTGCTGACAAAGTTGTTGGTCAATCACCATGTCCTTAAAGTACTTTTCACCCTCCATTGGCAAGCCAATTTCCTTTTCTATAGAAGCTTCCATGACATGCAATGTCAAACTCCCCAATTGAACATTCTAACCATCATAACTCTGTGCAAATGTTTGGGACATTTCATCATGGTGGCCTTGAAACTGTTCTAGAAATGGTACCCATCCAACCCTTTCAATTTTTTCTTTGCATGTTTCATACTCATAAGTCTCTCGAAACAACATAAACATGGGCTCATGGCGATCAACCCCCATGCCTATATTGGAAGAAATGTTCAGTTTAACACAGTGAATTGGAATGTATTTGAGAGGAGGGTTTGGTGCCGAAACATAGTAATATGTTTTGCAGAGTAACATAGTGAAGGTAGTAAGCAAAGTAATAGAGTAATGACACTGAACAAATTAACGAATCTCTAGAAACAAAGAAAGGATAATGATGAGGGTTCATTATGTTATAACAGTTATAATGGAGATCTTCTGAATGGCGACACCATTGAGAGGAGCGCCTTTTGTAATAATGTTCAATTATGGTTATGATGGAAACAAGGTAGTACAAACAACATGCTTAAGCATGTGGGTTCGTGAGTAACATATGCAATCTATTAGTGATTTGACGTTAAGTCTTATCCAGATTTTTTATGGATCATAATTAAGAGAAATGGTCGAATATGACTCTAATATGATGATAGGATGGTGGTCAAGAGTTTCCATAATGACTTTTATATAAGTAGTCGTACCACTAATACGTCCCCTACCTATATTACCTTTTAAAATAAAAGTGATATAAGCATAGTTTAAATCCCATTTGAAGAGAGGAACACATAAAAGAATACATCCCAATATGATTAACTCGTATCTTATCCAAGTTTATAGTGATGAAGCTCTTCTTGCTTAGGTAGGGTGAATTACATACACTGAGGGTCCCACTTTCATGCAAACTATTTATTTTAAATATAGATCCCTAAAGTGGATACAGTAAGGTTCTTAAGAACATCATCCAAGAGATATAAAGGTCATCTCCTAGCTTTGATTTGATAATGATTGCTTCCGAATGAGATCCAAGGGTTTTGTTCAATTTTTGGTGTGCTAATTTATGTTTTCAACTCCCTTTTACCTGTCATAGCCCCACAACTAGCATGCTTGTTCAGTACCCCGACGGGTTTACCTTAGTACCATACAAGTATAGCCTCGCTGCCATCAGGCCTGCTTAGTACCCTGATGGGTTTACTTATACTTCCCAACACTTCCTTTTATTATATTACTCAAAATATTTAGAATGATGTATATTGCTCATTGAAAACTTTAGAATATAAGGAAGGCAGGTGGTGTGAGAGTGTTTTAGATTTAGCAGGAAAACAATTAATTATTTGTATTTATCCCAAGGGTGACATCATCCATATTAGCCTTAAATCTAAGCTATTAAATGTATAATAGAGCATCTCATATAATGACTAATAGGTCCTTCTAGTTAACCCTATTAAGGTTCTCATAAAAGTCCATTGAGGTTTTACAAGAGTGGTCCACCACATGAAGTTTTTCATCAATACTGCCCAATAAAAGCTTGTAAAGAGAAACTTGGATAAGAACTTGTTGAATCAACTAGGTTAGTATTAGACACAATGGTGTCACCACTTTTCAATGGATATTTCAATTATTAATCACTTTTTCAGAATGATGAGGTAATAAGGCAGATGCACCCATGATCATATAAAGTTGAATGTGAAAATATCTCTTTATAGGATAACAAGGTTGATACACTTAGGGGTGAGTGTAACAATGCAGGAGGAAGGTGTACATAAAAGTTAAGAATATCTTAGAACACAACTTAAATGATTCTTTGATAGAAAGAACATGAAAAAATTGGTGCATACATCTAATTACCTGAAGTGGAAACAATGTCAAGTATAGGTCAGAGATCATATCACTTTGGCATCAATACTGACTTGGTACCAGAACACGTTTTCTTAGTACTAGAACAATTTTTTTTTAGTACTAGAACATACAACATCGTAACAGACAATACCAGATGCACTTGATAAGGTACCTGGTATTTTGTGGTCTTCACAACTAAAACTTATAGGATTTACACTATGGATGGAATATCCTTAAGTTGTGAAAGAGGCCAAGTTGTTGGAGTATCCACATGTAGTCATAGAAACCTATAAATGATGGACAAGGAAAAATAGGTTTAAGTTTTGCAACAATTATTAGTCCAAAAAACCTTCCACTACTGACATGATTCCTTTTAGATCCGACCAAACCATCAAACTTGTGAAAACTTCCATGTTATTATAAAGACATGATCTAACAACTATTGTTCCAAAAACATTTCCAGGGACATTGCCTATGAGGAAACTCAATGACACTCCTTATGATGAATAATCTACAAAGAAAAATCATAATTAGCTTATTCAAAAAATTCACACAACTCACATATTTACATATATGTACAAATCTAAATCAAATATCAAAGACTTACAGTGGTCGATCAGCAGGGGGAGAACTCCCCTTTCTTACCAGTTTCATTTTAGAACTTTGGAGAACATGTTTGAAAAAATCCTCTTTGGACAAGGGCTTATGATATACCTTTAAGTGATGTCCATTTACCACTAATGAAATTTGATTTGCATCAATGGTTTTTATCTTGACCGAACCATTATCATATAATGTATCCATCTCATAAGGTCCCAACCAATGAGTGGACAACTTACCTTTAAAAATTTTAAACCTGTTGTCATATAATAGGGCCCAATCACTTGGTTGAAATGAATTTTTATTAATAAACTTGTCATGCCATTTATTCCTTTGATCCTAAATCAACAGTGTCCTCTGAAGAGAATCTTTCCTAATCTCATCAAGTTCATTTATATGCAATAATATATGTTCCTGTGTCTCATCTAGGTTCATTCCTAATTTCATGGTTGTTCTAAAGGTTTTTACTTGAAACTCTATGGGAAGTAAAAACTTCTTCCCATACACCAATTCATAAGGGGTATGGCCTGTCGTATTTTTCTAGGCTGTTTAGTAATCCCAGAAGGCTTCAATAAACCTATCAGCCTAGTCTTTATGGTGCAACTGAATTTTTTTTGTGAGAATGGCCTCTATCACCTTATTGGTTGACTCCACCTATCCATTTGCTTGGGGGTGGTAAGGTGTGGATTTCTAGTGCTTGATATGATATTGTTCTGTGATGGATTTGACCAAATTAGAAGTAAATTGGGTCCCTTGGTCTGTCACTATCTATCTAGGCACACCAAAATGGGTAAATATTTCTTCAAACAAAAAATCAACAATATACTGTTCATTTGTAAAATACAAAAATTTAGCCTCTACCCATTTTGTCACATAATCCATACAAACCAATATGTACCTTTTCCTATTAGATGTAGGGTTCATTGGTCCTACGACATATAATGCCCATTTTTCAAAAGGTTCAATTACTACATGTGATTGAAGAGGCATTTCATCTGTTGAGGTTATCTTCCCCATCCTTTGACAATTATCACAACTAGCCACATACTTCTTTGCATATTTAAAAATAGTTGGCCAATAGTAGCCTGACTGTAATATTTTTTATGTTGTCCTCTTGTCATCAAAATTACCACCACATGGACCATCATGGTAGGACCTAAAAATGTCATGCATTTCATCTTCCCTTACACACCTTCTAATCACCAAGTCAGGCCCAGTGTGGTACAAGCATTCATCATGCCACATATAATTAGCACTTAGTTGTATGATTTTCTGTTATTCCCCAGAGGACAGATTTTGGGGTTCTTTCTCTGTCACAAGATAGTTAGCCACATTTGCATACCAAGGAACATAAGTAGATATGGAAAATAAATCCTCATCAGGAAAATTATCATTAATGGCGTATTTTCTCCTGTATGCATAAGTCTGGATAGAAAATCAACAACACGATTATCTCTCCCTGGTCTATCTATAATAGTGATGTTGAATTATTGTAACAGTAATAGCCATCTTGTAATTATATAATTTGTGATAGGTTTGTTCATTAAAAATATAATAGCTGAGTGGTTGGTTTGTATAAAGACCTCATACCTAGTTATATAGTGTCAGAATTTGTTAATGACATGAACCATTGCTAAGAATTATTTTTCAATAACTATATAATTTAATTCAATAGGCGAAAGGATTTTGCTGACAAAATAGATAACATAAGGAACTTGATTTTCTCTTTGGCCAAAAACAATGCCCAAAGATATATCTAAGGCATCAGTACAAATATGGAAAGGGAGGGACCAATTTGGCTCTCTTAGAATGGGAGCAGTTGAAAGATTCTTTTTTAAAATTTCAAAAGCAATTTGGCATTGACGATCCCAATGGAATTCAACATCCTTTGCTAACAATTTGAACAATGGGGCAACTAGCTTTGTAAAATTTTGAATAAATTTTATATAGTACCTAGCATTCCCTAAGAAGATTCTAACCTCTTTTTAGGAACTAGGGATTTTGATTCAAGAAATGATTTCAATTTTAGAAAGATCTATCCTTATTCCAATACCAAAAATATGATGACCTAAAAAAATCCCCTCATTGAACATCATTTTGGATTTTTCATGGCTGAGGGAAAGGTTGGTTTCTCTACATCTGATCAATACTTTCTTGAGGTTATCCAAGGCTTGTTGAAAATCATCCCCATATACTGTGAAGTCATCCATGTAGACCTCCACACAATCATGGATTAAATCAGAAAATATGGCCAAGGCAACCCGTTGAAATGTGGCAAGGGAATTACAGAAGCCAAAGGGAAGAACCCTATAAGAATAAGTACCCTAGGGGCAAGTAAAAGTGGTATTTTCCTTATCCTCTGGTGCAATTTGGATATAATTATAACCATTAAACCCATCTAAGAAGAAAAAATACTTTTCCCTAGACTAAGTGTCCAAAACTTTGTCTGTAAAAGGTAAAGGAAAGTAGTTTCTAAAGGTAGCCTTATTTAGCTCTCTAAAATCTACACAAATTCTCCATTTTCAATTTTTCTTAGGAACAATGACTAATGGAGATACCCACTTACTATCTGAAATGGGATAGATAAAATTGACATTTAGGAGATTTTGAAACTCTTCTTTCACTATATTCTTCAAGGCTGGATTCGTCCTCCTTTGAGGTTTCCTAACATGTCTGATTTGATCATTGGTATAGATGTGATGGATAAAAGTATCCGGGTGGATCCCTTTCATGTCAAAATAGTCCCATGCAAAGGCATCATACTTTTCTTGAATCATTTGAATCAATTGATCTTTTTGTTTAGCTTCCAAATCAGAATTGATATAAAGACACTTCCAAGGGCTGATTTCAACTGATTTCACAGGTGACTCTCTACCCTCATTCATTTTTGTCAGAGTAAACAAGGTAGAAGGACGATATCGTTCCTGAAATTCAGAGTTGAAAATATGTTTATATTCCTGAAAAATATTGTGGATATTCAACACATTCAGTCTCAGATAGAAATTGGCTTAAAAATTGATCTTTAGATGGTTCTTGAAAACCTCTTATTTGTTCAATTGTTAACAAGGGTTGAGCACATTCCTCCTCCCCATATGGATTATCCAACCATAAAGGAATTCTGGTAGCTGGTTGGGCAAGAGGGAATAGAGTAAGATTTTGGCCGTGGGTCCCATTGGAAATTGTCATCTCTCCAGACCGACAACCAATGAATGCATCAAGAGTGGCCAACCAAGGTCGACCAAGCAAAACTAGATGTCCGGGTTTGGAGGATTTTGGATGTATTACCAAGAAATTTTCAAGATACTCCTGAGAAGCTAGGGTGACTATTACATCATCCAGACTTCCTACTGGACTGATGACTAATTTATCTGCTAATTCCAATAGGGTTTGAGTTGGCCTTTAGTGTTTTAGTTGCAATGTTTGCATGGTACCAACACGCATAAAATTTATTTCTTCCCCAAGATCAATAAGTATATTTGGTAATGAAATTCCATTGATTTCTATGGTTACTACTGGGTTCCTTGGGTCATTGTATTTGAATGGAATTTCTGATATGAATTCAGACAACTGTCCAACCATCTACATAACAGGAGGATCCTTCCTTTTTCTTCCAGGATTTTTAATGCAAAGGTCCCTTACAATCTTGGCATAGATAGGAATGTCTTTAATAGCTTTTAGAAGGGGAATCTTTACTCATATATTTCTTAGCTCAACTTCTAAAATGTGTCCTAAATGCACCTCAGGTTTCTTTATAAGCAACCTTTCTGGATAAGGTGGAGAGTTATCTTCCTGAGGTAGTTCCGGTTGTGTAGTAGGTCTAGCTAGAAATTCAGAAGAAATTTCCTCTATAGTAGGGGTGTCTTCATCTTCATCTGGTTGATTTTATTATTGTTCTTCTTGAATAACCACTATAGAATTTGTTTTATTTAATACCTTCCCTGATATTAATTGAATTTCATTTAATGGAGTCGGGGTAATGACATAAGTCGAGAAGGTCTGCAATTCCACATTCTGTACAGGTTGGGTAGGTATATTATTAGGGTTTGCAATGGGTTGTGCAGGAATTGGGGTAGGATGAGAAGGATTTGGATTAAGTGGAGCTTGCAGTTGCTGTTGATTTGGATTCATGGGAAATATAAGCTGTTGTTGTAGTTGAGGAGGTGGAGGTAGTGAAGGGGGATTAAATCTTGGAAAAATATGAGAGATATTAGAAGGGTATTGTGGGTATGTAGGAAAATATGGTGTCTGCAAAGGGGAATTCCCATAGGTAGTTCCCCTCCATCCATGTTTCTAAGGATGGCCTTGTGGTTGTTGGGGTATCCGCTGGGAACAAGGCATTGGAGGGATCAATTGCTATTGTGGGTATCGGATGGAGGGTTCTAGGAACATGTTAGGATTTTGTTTCCTCCATAGTATCTTAGAGGGATATGATGGATCTTAGGGCTCTGCTCATCCTTTGTAGATAGATTGAAGGACATATAGTGAAGGAAAATTTTCAGTAGGATGATCCTTTGTGGAAATTCCACAAACTTCTTTGACATTAACATGGCACTCCTTCTCAGGGTGTCTCTTCCTACACTAAGGACATAAAATTGCCAAGGAAGCATTCCCTTCCTCTTGTTTCCTCTTTATTTTAAGGGTATCCAATTGGATGTTGAGTGTATTTAGGATATCTATTTTGAAATTCTCTAGAATATTTCCTAATTCCATTCTTGTGACACCTCCTATAGCAGGTTTAGCAATTATGTTTACAGGGTCTCTTGAAATTTTCCCAGTTTTGGCTTGACTACGGGAGTAATTTTTACAATACTCAACAATATCAGTAGGATTATCCTTCGTGGAAATTCCACAAACTTCTTTGACATTAACATGGCACTCCTTCTCAGGGTGTCTCTTCCTACACTAAGGACATAAAATTGCCAAGGAAGCATTCTCTTCCTCTTGTTTCCTCTTTATTTTAAGGGTATCCAATTGGATGTTGAGTGTATTTAGGATATCTATTTTGAAATTTTCTAGAATATTTCCTAATTCCATTCTTGTGACACCTCCTATAGCAGGTTTAGCAGTTATGTTTACAGGGTCTCTTGAACTTTTCCCAGTTTTGGCTTGACTACGGGAGTAATTTTTACAATACTCAACAATATCAACATATGGTTTTTGGTTTACATCCCCAGAGCTTGTAAGGTTCAATAATTCTATACAGTCATCCCTAACACCTTTCAAAAAAATAGTCCTAAATGTGGTTGTGTCAAGGGAAAACTATTTGGTCTTTTGGTAGTTATAGAGGAACCTTTCTAGGTAATCCTCTAGGATTTCCTCCTCATATTATTGCATCTTGAATATGTCATTCCTAGCATCTCTAAGTATGAAATAATCCTGATATTTTTGGAGAAAAGTTTCCTTCATGTCATCCCAGGATAAAATACTATGCTCCCCTAGACTCATGAACCATCTTAATGTTGAGTCTTTTAGTGTGGTTGGAAACAATTTCAATTTTTTAGCGTTGTCTGTGTAATTATAAATTCTTCATAATGCATCAAATTCAAATAGGAATGCATCAGGTTCCTAAGATGACATACCATGAAAGTGAGGCAATGATGACAACAGACTATTCTTCATGGTGTCATTTATGGTAATGTCCATTATTGGAAACCCAAACATCTATGTCTCATTGTTTTCATTCCCTTCCTCATCTGCCATATTTCCAAACAACAATTTATAGGATGTAGGTGATGCTTCCCCACTAGGTGATGGTTCAACCACTGGATTGGTTGGGATATTTAGGTTTTCCAATACTTTATGCATTGCTCCAACTGCAGATTCAAATTCTTCTATTACTTCCTTTGTTTCTTTTCCAATTCCTTATTCTGATTGGGTCTCCACTGCTTCTTTGGTTGCTTTCTATGGTATATTCCCAAATTTCACAGTAGTTTCAACTTCAGGGTTTCTTATATCTTCAAATACTGTTTCTGAACTTTCTCCTCTGAAAATATTTCCTTCATAGTGGTTAGCAAAATTAGTGGGAGGGTTTTTTCTTGGACCAAATAAGTTTTCTGTAATTTTTCGTTGTAACAAATCTTCCTTTGTTATCTCTAAGTCTGATCATATAAAAGAAAAATATCTAATGCTAACAAAATACAAATTCTAACTATTAAAGGAAAGAGGAAAACCTAGATTTGGAGAAACCCCACCAAAGTGGATGCGCAAGTTCTTACCTTTCATATTATCATCTTCTTTATGCCCTTAGGTCATCCTTAAAACCAATCCAACATAATCAAATCAATCTAAATGAAAACACTTCCTATTACCGTTTACAACTCCTCGACAACAACGTCAAAATGTTGGTGCAATTGTATTTAGAATATATTGCCAATCATTAATATGTCAACTAGGATTCGTAATCAACAGAGTTGCTACACTATATGCGCCAGAAACATGTGATCTTAATTTAACTAATAAATGTATTATTTGTAAATCTAAAACTCTGTTTCAATCCCAAAATTAATCACACCTTCAAGGCACGAAAATCCTTCTATCTAAGGGAATGAAAAATCCTTCTATCTTAAATTAAATCTTATCATTCAAAAAAATTGATAGAGAACACACTTGTAGAATTCAACAAGTTTCTGATACATGAAAGATAGTTTCCCACTTACTGGATCATGAAATATAAAGGAGGGAATCCCATCCTCTTCCTGCAATTCTTAACACTTTATCAATTCCAATCTACCTTTCCACTCTCAATCAAATGAAGCATATAAACAAATTCAAACTCATACAATTTATGAACATATCACAGATTCTAGGGAAATGTTTAATTTAATAGAACAGGAAAAAAAAATCCATTTATCAATCCACGTAATGAAAAATATGGATTATCATATTACTCTGGTGCTAACACACTTCTACAATTCAAGATAAATGACAAATTCATAAATCACACTTCAAAAAATGTAACTAATTAACCACTACAAGTTGTTGAAAGTAAACTAAATAAATCATTTACAGTTTTGGTGCACCACACTCATCATACCTCAATTCAAATCTCATTCAAACCAAATATTGGATTATTCTAAGTACAAGATGAAGAACAAATAAATTTAAGGTGATTACAAACTAGTATCAGATCACACCACACTAGTACAGGAACCCGATTTACATTACAATTTTACAGTAAGATCGCCAAGTTGGACCGATGGGCCCTTGCCGATACCAACAGGGAATCTTAAAAGATCTCACGAAATAATATACTTAAAGAACACACGAGATCAATAAATTCTACTTCATATTAATTCCCAACAAATAATCCTACAAAAAATATATGTTCATAAACAAATATTTCAGCATAACTTTATTTGACTCTCTTTCAGTCACCTACATTCCCTCTTTATAAGAGAAACATCTTGATACAATCGAGGTAATATATAACTAAAAAATAAATGCATCAAGTCTAATACATGATTTTCTCATTTTGAAAAATACTTCATCCTCATGACATGAAGTGCATGAGGATGAAAGAATATCATATAGACTCAAAATAGGTGATCTCAACCACCAACTGACTTCTCGATCTCATCGAAAGATCCATTTAGTTAATGGTGTTCATATTTGCAGATTCGTGTACAATATGTCTCATTGACGCAGGTACTAGATGACCTGGAACATTTTGGTACCAGATGATTTTATGGAACATCCTAGTACCAGACGACTTTTGGAACATTTAGGTACCAGACAACTTCTGGAGCATTTCGGTATTGGATGAGCTAAGTCGCGAGTACCAGATGACATGGAGTGTGAGTACCAAATACCTATTTTTCTAGTACCAGATGCCCTGTCTTGATAGTACCGGATGCCCTGTCTTTCTATGATTTCCACAACAATGTTGTTGGATGGCATGAGTCATATAGATAACTATCCTAACTATCAATAAACCATGCAAATCATAGGCTTAATAGTTAATTACCTTACATACACCAAGGAATAGTCAAATGGGTATATCATCATGCAAAATGAATGGATTACTGATAGCTTTAGGGAAACAAAATCAATATAAGGCATAGGACTAAGGTAATTGTGGATTCCAAAAATGAGGCCCAACAAAGCACTCTATAGTTGAATATCCATTTTGTAGAACCAAATAAAGGGTCATAGGAAGCTAGCCATGTAGCTTCGAGAAAACAATTTTCCTTTCCTATTTTAATGAGTTTGATGAAAACTTTTGACCTCATTAGATGATGCATAACACTTGGTTTTGTTAGAATCTCCATTAAACTCCAATTTCTTTGTAATATAGATTAAAATCAGGAAGAAAAAAAGGTAAAAAAAATTCTTAAAAAGTTAGTCCATTAATGTGAATAATCCCCCTCTAGGATTATAAGAGAAGTGTCATGTCACCATAATAGTGGTAGAAATAAAAACATGTATTGAAAATGTCACAAAAAATGGATACCTAATATGTTTAGTTAAAATATGGAGTTTTTAAATTGGAAAGGTGTATTGGAAGTAGGATTCAACAAAATGATTTTGGGATTTTGGGAGGTATTCTTTAATATCTAGTAAAATTAGGATTATTCTTTAATATCCCACAAACACACGTACCATGTTATAAGTTTACCCCCCCAATGACTTTGACTTATTTTGGATACAATTGTTTTCTAGTTTTAAGATGATGTTGATTACCATACACTAATGTCCAACTTTGGTCTATGGGACTTCAAGAAATAAACATGGAAATTGATTAAAATATTTCAACATATTGTTTCTATTATAAAAATAAATATAACTAAAATTTTATTTTATTTTACTTCATGAGTTAATATATTATCAAGATACCCAGTGCTACAAATGGCTTGAAATGACCCTAATGTTCAAGTAGAATATGATAGCCCAAAATAATTTTTTTGTCCTCCCCTTTTTAGTATCATAAACATTATATATTCTTTCCTCCCATTGTGGTTTAGTTCTAGTGAAGTCTTTAGTTTCACTCTAAAATTTATGAGAATTTGTTCTTATTCTAATTATATTAATTTCCTTCTTCACATTGCCTATATAAGAAATATAATTTTGATCTTCAAGCTTAGATTTTATGATATCTTTATAGTACATTGGTTTTCTCTTATTCTCAATTTCTTCTCCACACCATTTAATTGTTATAGTAATTTTAAAGGTATCAATGTTCTGAAGAGAGACCTCATTTACCCTCTAGTGTTAGGCTAATAAATTTTATATTTAGTCCACCCTCTCTTAAGTCTTGAGTGACTTTTACTAGTATTTGAGTCGATGCTAGGAAGCCCAACAAAAAAACATGTTTTCCCATATAAAAAAAACTAGATTGTGGCATGGCCCCACCACTAGGGGTTAACTTAGTAAACCTATGACACAATGTGTGTGTTCATGGGTTATTAAAAATACACCTAATTTCATTTCTACCTTCCAAAAGTTATTGTTAATACCCCCTCCAAATACATCTTTCCAAATAAAATAGCCCCATATTTTCACTAAATATTGTAACATTTTTTCATGACGCTATTATACCCCTTATTATTTCTAGTCCTGGTATATAGGTCCCAATATTTGACTTATGCATATTACATATAATTTAAATGTTGTTTATCATATGCTACTTGAGCTTTGAGTTAGGATCGTCGAACATTTTTCTTAGGAACAAGAAGACCATTTCATCTTTAAATCCCTCTATGAAATTTAGTGCTAATTTTGTTGCTTATTCTAAGAGTTTCATGGTTCATTGAAAATTTCCATAAGGTACATGTGATAGAAGATGTATCACCTTGATCCTTTGTGAGATACTTCACTGCGAAAAAAATTAAAGACAAATGTCCTCACATTGGTTATTAAAGGCCATCTCCTCTTCTAACCTCTTGATGATTCTAATGAGAAAATGCAACAATAAACTAATACTTGCATTTTCAAGCTATGTAAGCATCCAAAAAATATCTTAATTCCAACCT
>ML815384.1:232701-244220 GCA_009831015.1 Picea engelmannii
TTATGTATATAAGCTTGAAACTTTTCCTGTTTTTTTTTATTCTTTCTAGATTATTATTTTAATGTGTTGTTGATAACTTAACATGTATAGACATACAATGATCAATCAAACAGAATACACATAAACTGATTTTCCTGAGGAAACCCATAAAGGGTGAAAACCTCTTCTTCTTAGGATGTCAATCAAGATACAACTTTCATGTACATCATAGTCTTTGAGCTCCAACTCAAATATGAGGCTACAACCTCTGATAGAAAGCTACAACTCACAGAGAGCACCAACTCTCATATTTCTCTAGCACCAACTATATGGAAGCACCAACTCCCAAGTTTCTGTAGCACCCACTAGATGGAAGCACCAACTCCCATAAAATCTTCTAGCACCAACTAGACTTTAGAGGACTGCAATCCTCCCTAACACCACCCTACCACCATGAATGAAGCTTACAAAACTTTACTTACTTGCTCTGTCTTTGATATGGTCTGTTACAACTCCATGTCTACTCTACCTTCTTCAACTTTTATACTTTGTTCTACTTATTCATCATTCAACTTCTATGCTCTACTCTTTTTCCTCCTGCACTCAACACCCCTACTGTTTAATTTCTCTTCTTCCTTTTATACTATGTGTTGCCTCTGCATCCTCTTTACTGCGCCACAAATCTCCCCTTTAGATTATGCATTGCGTCTCATCCTACCCACATGCATCACACTCTGAGAGACACTTTGTCCCTTCTCTATTCCGCATGTTTTTCACATGTTGATTCATCTACCTGATCATCATACGAACTCTTCATCTTCTCTAGCTGTTATCCTGAGAATATTTTTCTTCTCTATCAGTTGAAATTCTTCCTCTTCTCTGGAAGTTACAACCAATCATTTTTTTGGCTTCTTTGGCTTCTAAGTCCCTTCCTTCATGTGACCTCTGGTGGTGACCATATGCCTATTCAAAAAGGCACTTCACGTTCTTGGTCTGGCGAGCACTAGCTCCCTATTTTCATATATGACCTTGGGCGATTAACTTCACATGACCACATGATTATGGGTTCAAGCTCTCTTCTCGTTAGCCCCCTATCATATGTAACCTCGTGCTACATCCTTGTGTAATCAAATGATTGCAGGCACGTCCAACAGTGGTTTGGGATTAACCTCTTTTCTCCGCGCAATCTACCTCCAGCTGCCACATACCCCTTCTCCGATATTGTGGTTTCAATTGCAGCCTACCCTCATAAAATTAACTTCCGAGCAACTTATGATCACACAATCAGGTGTGATCATCGATATCACGGTCTCTGATAGATTCCCTTGATTAAAGGCTCTAATCTATTGTCTTTTCCTGCCTTCTTACCTCCGTCTACATGTGATCCTTAGTCTCAACGACCAAGTGACATGTGGCCCTCCAAACTAACAGACAAGATCGATTTCTCCTTTCGGGCTTCGGGAATCTTGATTCTCAAACTTCACTTTCTCTCGTAGCATTTCACCTGGAGTCCACGATCTAACGACGCATGGTATTCTCGAATCAATGGTCACAATCCCTTCGAGTATTCGGGGTTCAAAAATCTCAACTTTCCAACCTTTCAACCTTCCTTTGCTTTTTCCCGTAGCTGACAATCCACTGACGCGTGTCCCTTTCGGAACAACAGTCACAATCCCTTCGGGTATTTGGGGTTTGGAAATATCAACTTTCCAACCTTTCAACCTTCCTTTGCTTTTTCCCAGAGCTGACAATCCATTGACGTGTGTCCTTTTCGGATACGATCCTTTCACGTCTCCTCTTTGGATTCTCAAGTATCAACTGAAAATCCTTGAAGTGATATTTCTTCGAAATCTCAGATCAACTGACACGTACTCCCCTTGACGATCAACGGTCGAGATTTTTTTTTGGCGATTTTCATGTTCTCCCCATCCAAAAACTTCCAAAGTTGTGGATATCGCGCCACCTGTCCTCCTCGACGATGGACGGACCCAAAACACTTCGGTACTTTAGAACTTTGGGCAAGTGCTGGTGTTAAATCTCTCAAATTAAAACTCTCGGATTGACGTCACTTACTTACGTCACTTGATGATGTGTCATGAGCCTAGTAGCTGCCACGTGTCATTTGGATTTGTGATTTGCACGTACCTGAAATGCTGAATCAACTTGACACTTGTCATTATCTGATTGCACCATGTGTCCTTGCTGATGTAGTCTTGCTGATGTGGATCCTCATTCACTTCAAGACTTCGGGTATCTCAACTTTTCAAGTCGCCAATTCTTTCGAAGTGAGAATCCCCGAACAATAACCTCCTCGCAACTTTTAGACCCAAACTAAATGTTGTTCATCGATCATGTTCTTATATTGATGGCTCAATCTTTCTGCGATGCTACTTTTCTAGCTTATTCGGTCCTTCCACTTTAAAATGATCTGACAGTTGATGTTTACTCTGGCTCTCCGGACTTCAGGGATTTCAGAGCTCAAACTGAAACTCTCGAAGTGATTTCTCCGGAGCGTAACCTCCTCACATCTTTAGACCCGAAAATAATGTTGTTCGTTGATCAAGATATTAGATCAACAACTCTTTCTTATCTTGTCCTTCCACTTAAATCAATCCAACGACTGATGGAAATTCGAATGATCGAATTATCAATCATTTTCCCCCTCTTATCCTATCCTTCCATTAATTCAATCTAACGGTTGTTGGTCCTCTAGATCAGTGATCCAACGGCCACTGTCACTCTTCCTCTTGAGCTTTTGATATCTCCGACTTAGAAGGTTTTCTAAGTGTTCACGGGTCTCAACCTTTGCTCCTCTTGCGAGTCCGTCTCTTCGACCTCATCTGCACTTCTGGAAACTACTATCTCTTCTAATATTTCGAGGTTTGGTTCGCTTCTTTTCTTTCCATCAATGACAAGAAAATTATTCCTATAAACATGCCAACAATATCCCCCTTTGGCATTGATGGAAACCCTGAAAGGTTGCACTCTAGACCTCCAACTGTAGCATACAGACAACACCTTTTTCTCCCCCTTTAACATCAATGTCAAAGAAAACAGAGAGTGACTCTGTGCTCCCTCTAATCAGATATACTAGGAGCACTCTCCCCCTGATCAGATAGATTATTTTAACTTGATAACAAGGTCACGCGCAACTTCTAGCGTAGTTAATCAAACTGAGATTTTGCAAGCAATTTAGTGAAGATATCGGCAATCTGATCTTTGGATGGAATATAATGCAAAGAAACAACAGTGTTGGTTACCTGTTCCCTCAAGAAGTGATACTTGATGGGTATATGCTTGGTTTTGGAGTAAAAGACAAGATTCTTTGACACACTAATTGCACTAGTATTATCACAATGAATTGGGATTGGTGTAGTATATTTTACCTCCAAGTCTGCAAGTGTCTGAATCATCCATAATACTTGGGTACAACAAGTGGTCGCTGCAATGTATTAATCTTCTGTAGTCGATAAGGAAATGAAACTTTGCTTCTTTCTCAACCATGCTACGACCGGATCTCCTAAGAAGAATGCACCTCCACTTGTGCTTTTCCTTTCATCCACGCAGTTAGCCCAATCAACATCTGAATAGACTAATAGTTGAAAGTTCTAATTCCTAGGATACCATAGGCCATATTTCATTGTTCCTTTCAAGTATCTGAATATTCTTTTGACAGCGAACAAATGACTCTGTTTAGGTGCAACCTGATACCTTCCTACCATTCCAACAACATGCATTATGTCTAGATTAGATGTTGTGATGTACAATAGGCTACCTATCATAGACCTATATGAACTCTAATCAAGATCAGGTGAGTCATCATCCTTGCTTAACTTGCATCCAATGACCATAGGTGTGCTCATAGGTGTAGAATATTCCATTTGAAACCTTTTCAACATTACTCTTAGATATTTCTCATGAGAAAGAAGTATTCCTTCATACCTTTGAGTAATTTGCAGACCAAGAAAGAATGACAGTTCCCCTATCATAGACATTTCAAATTTAGAAAAGATGACTTGACATCCATTTGATAGAATTTAAACTTTTTATGACACACATAGGCAAGAAACATTCTAATAGATTCTAATCTTGCTACAGGCGCAAATGTTTCATCAAAATCCAGTCCTTCTATTTGAGAATATATCCTTTGCAGACAAATCTAACCTTATTTCTTACAATATTTCCTTGCTCATTCATCTTGTTTTTGTATACCCATTTGGATCCTATCATGTTTTTATTTGCTGGCCTAGGAACGAGTTCCCAAGTGTCATTCTTTTCAATCTGGTCTAGCTCATCATTCATTTATTCTAACCAATTTACATCTTTACTGGCTTCATTAAAGTTGTTAGGTTCCACCATGGATATGAAGGCTATATGTGATTGCTCGGTGTCTTTGATTATCCTTCTCCTGGTTTGTACACCTTTGTCTTTCTCACCAATTATCTAACTTCCAGGATGATTCTTTTGAGTAATTCTGGAGGAAGGATTTGATGTTGATTGTTGTCCTGACTCTTCTTGTCTGGGTGTCTCTTCTCCACATGATTCATCATCTTCTTGTGACTCTGAGATTGTTTGTTCTTTATCTTCATTATTCTCATCATCTTTTTAATCTGGCTTAGTGCTTATTCTTTGTTGATCTTTTACAAGAGCTTCTTCATCAATTCAAACATCAATACATTCTACTAATTTATGCATTCTTTTGTTAAAGCATCTGTATCCTTTACTGTTTGTTGCATATCCTAAGAAGATACATTCATCATCTCTACTATCAAATTTTTCCAGATGATCATCATTATTCTTGATGTAGCACTTACTTCCAAATACTTTGAAGTGCTTGATTGATGTAGGTCGACCAAACCACAACTCATATGGAGTTTAATCACTGTTCAGCCTTAGATGCTCTTTGTTTAGAATATGAACGACCGTGTGAACAAACTCCACCCAGAAGGTTTGTGAAATTTCCCTTTCACTCATCATATCCCTTTCCATCTGCTGAACTGATCTATTTTGGCATTCTACAACTCCATTTTGTTGAGGAGTACCTGGAATAATATATTCTCTTTTAATTCCATGTCTGTCACATAATTATTTGAAATATCTTGACATAAATTATCCTCCCCTGTATGAGCGAATTTCCTTTAACTTCCTTCCCATCTGATTCTCAGTTAACGCCTTAAACTTTTTGAACTTCTCAAACGCATCAGTTTTTTGTCTCAAAAAGGAAAGCCACATAAGTCTGGAGAATATCTAGCATAAAGTTAAGTTCTCCTCCAGTTCCTTTCTTTCGCAATGGTCCACACAGATCCATATGAACAATTTGAGGTGGTTTCTCTGAAGATGTGAAACTCTTCGATTTGAATTGAGCACGAGTTAGCTTCCCCATTTGACATGATTCACATACATAGTTATTAGGCTTAGATATTCTTGGAAGGTCTTTCACAACACCTTCAATATTCATTTTGACAACATGATCAAAATTCAGGTGTCCAATCCTTCTGTTCCATAACCAACTTTCATCAAGTTTTCTTAAATGACATTTCTCCTTATCTTTGTTCAGAAAATATACATTATTTTTAGTTATAACCCCTTTTGCAATCAACTCTCATGTGTTTACTGTCTTTATTTTACAATTCTTGGCAGTGAAAGTGACTTCACATCCTCTGTCACATATCTGATTGACACTAAGAAGATTATGCTTTAAACCATCAACAAATAATACATCTTGAGATTTTCTTCTTCCATTACTTAATCTTACTTGACCTTTACCTTTGATCTTTCCTGGAGCATCATTTCCAAAGGTGACACTCGATTTATTTTCTTTGAGTAATAGAAACTTACTTTTGTCACCTGTCATATGACTGGATCATTCGCTGTCAATATACCCAGTGTCTTTTTGTCTTTGAACTGATAACACTAGTCCACACTTATTATATTCATTCTTCTTCCAAACCTTTACGTTTTCATCTCTGTGATTTGAATCTGTCTTATAGTTCTTTAAGTGACAATCTACAACTTTATGTCCATAATTATGGCAGATGTAACATTCTGGTTCATTGAATAAAGGATCATAATGATTGTTATGTGTAATATGTGTCATTTTCCCAACCATCACATGATTTGGAGTCTATGGTTGTTTGTTACTTGGTTGTCTCATTCTTTTTTGTGGAAGATATTTATTCCTTGGCTATCTTGATTGCTCATATCTAAATCTTAAAGAACAATTTATAGCTTTGTTTCCAAAGTTAGAGTAAAAACAACATCCATATAAAAAATCTTTGTACTTAGAAAATGGTTGTCTTCTTTGAGCAGTCTGATTTCTTCCATGTTGATGATTTCCTTGAGTAGAGGGTGTATTATTTCTTGGTTCTACAGATTCAGTTCTGGTAGATTTTCCTTCACTCCTCCTTGGTGGATGATTCTCTTCCTTTGTTTCTGGAGGTTTGTTGTTGTCAATGGTTGTAGATTTGACAATCTTGATGGATTCTTTGTTGCTTGGCTGACCACTACCTGATCCCTCTTCATATCCCAAACCAATTTTCAACTTTGAATTTCTTTGCTGATTTAGAATGGAGGCTAATCCTTCTGAGGCTTTAATACTTGTCAGATTATGATGATATGAGGCCTAGAATTTCTCTAGATCTTTTCTGATAGTCACTTCTTCAGCTTCCATTTTTTCACCTTTTGTTTCAGCTTCCTTTAATTGTTGTTTGAGGATGTCTTCAATATTATTAGATTCTTCTAACTTAACCTTTAACCGAGTAATTTCTTCAGATGGTTCATTGCATGTTTTCTCATACCTGAGCAGTAACTGTTTTTCTTTTCTTTTATTTTCTTTGAGTCTATCAATCTCTTCCATGGCACTGACAAGTTCTCCTTCAAGATCTACTACTGCTTCACAATCATCGAACTCACTTTATGTATCTTCAGTGTTTAGATCTTTTAAAGATATTAGCATGATATCATTTATTTTATCGTCAATAGAAGAGTCACTACTTTCATCATCTGAGGGATCATCATCATTGTTTACACAAAAGGCTTTTCTTCTTAAAATTATTCTCTTTATAGACCTTCTTGTGTTTGTGATTCTCTTCATCGTCATATGTCTTATCCTTTCTTTTGTGAGGACACTTAGATGAAAAATGACCTATCATACCATAGTTGAAATATTTGAAGGGAAATTTACCTTTGTATTTTCTTGATCCTTTCTTCAGTCTTCTCACAAAATTTGCTTCAATCTCATCTATATCGGAGTCTATGTTTTTCTCTACTTCAAAAGATTCCTCTCTTGTAGTGGATTTACCTTTGGTGATTCTCATTTCATAAGCAGTTAGGGTTCCAAGAAGTTGATCTAGTGTCAACGTTTTGAGATCAACTATTTCCTCTATAGCAGATACCTTTGAGTTAAATCTACCAGGAAGAGATCTTAATATTTTATGGACTAGAAAAGATTCATCTATCGTTTCACCTAGGCCTTTCATATTGTTGACAAGTTCTTCTATACGTAAGAATTACTTACTGATAGTTTCGTCTTCATCCATATTTAACTGCTCAAATTTTAGTCTATGAGTCTAAAGTTTTGTGTCTTTCACCTTTTCATTACCTTCATAACTACTTATCATCTTGTCCCACATAACGTTTTCTGAATCACAGTGCATGACTTTGACAAAATCAGATTCAACAAGTCCACTGAGGATGGCATTGATTGCTTTTGCATTAAAACTAAAATCCATCTTATCATCTTTTGAGGCCAATACTACATGCTTCACATATCCTGTTTCAACAACATCCCAAACATCAACACCCAAAGACATTAAATGTGTTCTCATTCTTATTTTCCAGAAGGCAAAGTGTGTTCTATCAAACATAGGGGGTATATTAGTTGAACTTCCATCATGACTATTCATGTTCAATCTTATGGATCTAACTTTGATCAAAGGCACCGGCTCTGATACCAATTGTTGGAAATATAAATGAGAGGGGGGGGGGTGAATCAGTTATGTATACAAGCTTGAAAATTTTCCTGGTTTTTCTGATTCTTTCTAGATTATTATTTAATGTGTTGCTGATAACTTAACATGTATAGACATACAATGATCAATCAAACATAATACATAGAGACAATGATTTTCCTGAGGAAACCCATAAAGGGTGAAAACCTCTTCTTCTTAGGATGTCAATCAAGCTCTAACTTTCATGTACATCATAGTATTTGAGCTCCAACTCAAATATGAGGCTACAAACTATGATAGCAGGTTACAACTTGCAGAGAGAACCAACTATCAGATTTGTCTAGCACCAACTCCCAGGTTTCTCTCGCACCCGCTAGATAGAAGCACCAACTCCTAGAATATCTTCTAGCACCAACTAAACTTTAGAGGACTGTAATCCTTCCTAACACCACCCTACCACCCTGAATGAATCTTACAAAAATTTACTTACTTTCTCTGTCTCTGATATGGTCTGTTACAACTCCATGTCTACTCTGCCTTCTTCAACTTCTATACTTTGTTCTACTTCTTCATTGTTCAACTTTTATGATCTGCCCTTTTTCCTCCTGCGCTCAACATCCCTGCTGTTCATATTCTCTTCTGCCTTTTATACTATGTGCTGCCTCTGCATCCTCTTTACTGTGCCATGAATCTCCCCTTCAATTTATGCATTGCGTCTTATGCTACCCACATGCATCACACTTCGAGAAACATCATGTCTCTTCTCTATTCTTCATGTTTTTCACACGTTGAGTCGTCTACCTGATCATCATACGAACTCTTCATCTTCTCTGGCCGTTATCCTGAGAATATTTTGCTTCTCTGTTAGTCAAAATTCTTCGTCTTCTCTGGCAGTTACAACCAGTCATTTTTTTGGCTTCTTTGGCTTCTAAGTCCCTTCCTTCATGTGACCTCTGGTGGTGAACATATGCCTATTCAAAAAGGTGCTTCACGTTCTTGGTCTGGCAAGCACTAGCTCCCTACTTTTATATATGACCTTGGGTGATTAACTTCACATGACAACGTGATTGTGGGCATGATCTCTCTTCTCATTAGCCCCCTATCACATGTGACCTCAGGCTACGTCATTGCATAAGAAAATGATTACGGGCGTGTCCAATAGTGGTATGGGATTAACCTCTTTTCTCCCCACAATCTACCTCTAGCTTCCATGTACCCCTTCTCGAATACCGTGGTTTCAATTGCGGCCTACCCTCAGAAAATTAACTTCCGAGCAACTTCTAATCCCACAATCAGGTGTGATCATTGACATCGCGGTCTCTAACAGATTCCCTTGATCAAAGGCTCCAATCTATTTTCTTTTCCTACCTTCTTACCTCTGTCCATGCATGATCCTTAGTCTCAACGACGAAGTGACATGTCGCCCTCCAAACCAACGTACGAGATCGATTTCGCCTTTCGGGCTTCGGGAGTCTCAATTCTCAAACTTTGCTTTCTCCCAGAGCATTTCACTCAGATTCCATGATCTAATGATGCGTGGTCTTCTCGAATCAATGGTAACAATGCCTTCAGGTATTCGGGGTTCAGAAATATCAACTTTCCAACCTTTCAACCTTCCTTTTTTTTTCCCGAAGCTGAAAATCCACTAACGTGTGTCCCTTTCGAAACAACAGTCACAATCCCTTCGGGTATTAGGGGTTCGGAAATCTTAACTTTCCAACCTTTCAACCTTCCATTTTGTTTTCCTGGAGAAGACAATCCACTGACGCATGTCCCTTTCAAATCAACGGTCACAATCCTTTCACGTCTCTGTTTCGGATTCTCAAGTCTCAACTGGAAATCCTTGAAGTGAGATTTCTCTGAAATCTTAGATCAGCTAACACGTACTCCCCTTGACGATCAATGATCGAGATTTGTCTTTGGCAATTTTCACGTTCTCCCCATCCACAAACTTCTGAAGCTGTGGATCTCGCGCAACCTGTCCTCCTCGATGATGGACGGACCCAAAACACTTCAGGACTTCAGAAATTTGGGCAAGTGCTGGTGGTAAAGCTCCCAGATTAAAACTCCTGGAGTGACATCACTTGATGGCGTGTCATGAGCCCAGTAGTTTCCATGTGTCATTCGGATTTGTGATTTTCACTTACCTAAAATGATGAATCAACTTGACACTTGTCATTGTCTGATTGCACCATGTGTCCTTGCTAATGTATTCTTGCTGATGTGGATCCTCATTCACTTTGGGACATCGGGTATCTCGACTTTTCAAGTCGCCAATTCTTTCGAAGTGAGAATCCCCGAAAAGTAACCTCCTCACAACTTTTAGACCCAAACTAAATGTTGTTCGTCGATCATGTTCTTAGATTGGCGGCTCAATATTTCTACGATGCTTATTTTCTAGATTATCCTGTCCTTCCACTTTAAAATGATCCGACGGTTGACATTTACTTCGGCTCTCCAGACTTCATGGATTTTAGATCTCAAAATAAAACTCTCGAAGTGATTTCTCCGGAGCGTAACCTCCTCACATCTTTAGACTCGAAACAAATGTTGTTCGTTGATCAAGATCTTAGATCAACGACTCTTTCCTATCCTGTCCTTCCACTTAAATCAATCTGATGGCTGATGAAAATTCGGATTATTGAATTCTCAATCATTTTTCCCTTCTTATTCTATCCTTCCATTAATTCAATCTGATAGTTGTTGGTCCTCTAGATCGATGATCCAACGGTCACTGTCTCTCTTCCTCCCGAGCTTCTGATCTCTTTGACTTATAATGTTTTCTAAGTGTTCACGGGTCTCAACCTTTACTCCTCTTGCGAGTTCATCTCTTGGACCTCGTCTGCACTTCTAGAAACCGCTATCTCTTCTAAGATTTCTAGGTTTGGTTCAATTATTTTCTTACCATCAATGACAAGCACATTCTTCCTGTAAACATGCCAACAATATCCCCCTTTGCAATTGATGGCAACCTTGAAAGGTTGTTCTCTAGACCTCCAACTGTAGCATACATACAACACCTTTTTCTCCCCCTTTGACATCAATGTCAAAGAAACCAAAGAGTGACTCTGTGCTCCCTCTGATCAGATATACTAGGAGCACTCTCCCCCTAATAAGATAGATTATTTTAACTTGATAACAGGGTCACACGCAACTTCTGGCGTAGTTACTCAAACTGATCTTTTGCATGCGGTTTAGTGAAGATATCAACAATTTGATCTTTTGATGGAATATAATGCAAAGAAACAATAGTGTTGGTTACCTGTTCCCTCAAGAAGTGATACTTGATGGGTATATTCTTTGTCTTGGAGTAAAATACAAGATTCTTTGACACACTAATCACACTAGTATTATCGCAATGAATTGGGATCGATGCAATCTATTTTACCTCTAAGTCTGCAAGTGTCTGAATCATCCATAACACTTGGGTACAACAAGTGGCCGCTGCAATGTGACGGCTACCCTGCCCCTCGCGAGCACGGTCGCCCACCAGGACCTTCACAATTCCGCGGCCCGAAGAGTTGACACTCTTCCTCCCCCTTTCGAGGTTTCGCAACCCACAGTCTCTCTCTCACACACGCGTTCCCTTTT